>PVJI01004877.1:0-103270 GCA_004026765.1 Micronycteris hirsuta
CTACATGAGCTTCTTTAGGGCAGATTTTCTTTGTACCCTTTTATGAATGCAGCTCCTAGTACTTGGTAGATAATCAGTGGGTGTTTTTGAATGGATGGAAAATGACATAGCATAACAAGAATAGTCATTTTATCATGGGAACCTTTCTCAGACTTCAAATTCTAAGAGTCTCAACTGAAAGTACTAGTTACTTGGTGCAAAAAATACCAGCCATGGTGTCTCAGAAGGCTGCGGATGTGTTTGGTTGGCAGGTTGAGTCGTTGCCTTTTTTTTTTTTTAAGGTTTTTTTTATTTATTTTTAGAGAGAGGGGAAGGGAAGGAGAAAGAGAGGGAGAGAAACATTGATGTGTGAGAGATACATCAACTGGTTGTGTCTCACACACCCCCAACCAGGGACCTGGCCCGCAACCCAGGCCTGGTCCTGACTGGGAATGAAACCGGCAACCCTTTGGTTCACAGGCTGGTGCTCAGTCCACTGAGCCACGCCAGCCAGCGCTGATTCATTGCTTTTAATTAATGCCGGTGCTCTTGGGAGGGGTCACCCACGCAGCACACGCTCATGGGGCTCTCCACGGCCCGGGTGCGCTGCTCAGGGAGCTGGGAATCAGAGTCACTCAGTGGTATTGGCCTTCACGGGTTCTGTTTTGACAGAAGTTGGCATGTAGCCCTGTCACAGTGATTTTAATGGGACAAGAACTATTAAATATATACTACATTTTGAAAACCTGAATATGGACATTATGCTATAAAATCTGAGTCCAAGAATCCTGAACTATCATAGGATTTAGGGGAATATGTGTATTTAGTAATATGTTAATTAGAAAACAGTTAAAGCTGAAAACACTGTATATTTATAATTATTGATCCTTATCAATTACTAAGGTGCACATTTCAACTTTTCTGAAATCGTAGGGTGTCTTAGGGTTGCAAGTGAGGGGCAGTGAGGAAGCAGCTGTGCTCCAGTTGTCATTGTTGGCATGTAAGACCCAGAGATACCAGCATCTGCACCTCCAGAAAGGGGGCTGGCAGCTGGGAGGAAAATCTCAGGGACCCAGGGAAGTATTCTTAAGAAATGCTGCATCATCAGCACTCTCTTTGGCCCAGACAATGGTGTGGAGTGAAAAATGGTGATGCTGATGGCTCCTAGTCAAAAAGTGATTCAGAAGAACTAGAATTTGGATGTGAGGTTTTAAAAAGCCTTAACCAATTTATTTTTCTTACATATTTTTGCACATGCTAAGGAATGATATATGATAAAAATTTATGTTTTAAAGTATGAAAGGGCTCTTTTATAAAACCTTTTGATATGGAACAGTTTAAACATTAAGTAGATTAGATCTGTCACTCAGATTTCATGATTATTAACACATGGCTAGTTTTGTTTCTTCTGTCGCACCACCCACTTCCCCTCCATGCTTTGAAGCAAATCCTAGACATTATCATTTCATCTGTATTTTAATACTAATCTTTAAAAGATAAGGATTTAAAAGGGTTTTTTTTTTAGTAAGTTTAAAAGATTTAAGTATACAGCTGAAACCTGGAGAAAATATTTGTAGCCTGTGTCAGAGATAAGACATTAATATCCCTAATATACAAGGTCTGTACAGAAAAAGTCCAGCCATTGTTAATATAATGCGAATGGTTTGTGTGACATCGATGTAACCTGGCAGCCAAGGAGAGGGGACTGGAATGTGCATGTGTGAATACTGATGACTTCACTGTACTAGTCAGTCGGGACGGTAGATGCCATTGAGTGAGCATATGGACTGTGCGGCTGTCACATTGAAAATGACTGAGCGAGTAGAGCAAAGAATCTGCATCAGGTTTTGCGTTAAGCTTGAACATTCCTCCGCAGAAACTATTCGGATGATTCAGAAGGATTTGGGGGATGACGCAATGAGTGTAGTTCAAATAAAAGTGTGGCACAAACGCTTCAAAGATGGTCGAGAATCTGTTGAAAGTGAGCCACGTTCTGGAAGGCCTGTAACAGGCAGACCCCTGAGAATGTGGAACACGGACGGGCTGCAATAAACAAAGATGGGCGACTGACAGTGCGAGAACTAGGAGCCGATCTGGGGATTCCAAACACTACTGTGTCCGAGATTTTGACGCAGGATGTTTTCATGAAACGTTTCGTGGCAAAATTCATTCTGCGGCTTCTGCTACCAGAGCAGAAGGAACATTGTGCTGCAGTTGCTAATGACTTGATTCAAACCACTGCCAATGAACCAGATTTCCTCAAGAAGGTCATAGCCGGAGATAAATGGTGGGTCTGTGGCTACAATCCGGAAGCGAAGACCCAGGCATCCCCGTGAAGGTTGTGTGGTTCTCCACACCTGAAGATGGCGGGACAAAGTCACAGCAAAATCAGGACTGTGTTAACTGTGTTTTTCGATTGGGAAGGCATTGTCCATCACGAGTACGCCCCCAGGCCAAACAGTTAGTAAGGAGTGCTACCTCAATGCTGTTCATCGGCTGAGAGGTGCAATATGTCGAAAACGGCCATAGCTGTGGGTACCTGGTGATTGGCAGCTTCATCACGATAACATGCCTGCTCATGCATCACGTCTCATGCAGAGTATTTTGGCAAAACATCAAATCACCCAGGTGACTCAGCTCCCCTATAGCCCAGATTTGGCACCCTGCAACTTTTGGCTTTTCCCAAAACTAAAATCACCTTTGAAAGGAAAGAGATTTCAGACCATCGATGAGATTCAGGAAACTATGATGTGGCAGTTGGTGGCGATTCCAGCCAAGGATTTTGCTGTGTTTTGAACAGTGGAAGAGATGCTGGGAGAACCGTGTGAGGTCCCAAGATGCCTTCTTTGAAGGGTACTGAGGCATCATGGTCCTATGTACAGTGTTCCCTATATCTTGTAACTTCTTCAATAAATGTCTGTTTTTCTTATTACATGACTGGATACCTTCTGGGCAGTCTCAAATAAAGAATCTTAAAAATTGAGGAGAGGGGTTCCTTCTTATCTTCTACCCCCATCAATCCTAAACAATTCAGACCTAACTTTTTTAGGTGAGGAGGGTCAGTGTAGGCATCCATGACAGTGGTGTGGGAGCAGAACGGGCCAGAGGAGCCAGGTGTGTGTGGGCAGAACGAGGCAGCCACCGTGGCAGGTTAGCTCAGCATGGAGTAGAGAGAGGAGGGCGTCACTTTGGAGAGGGTGGTGGCAGAGACAGTAGAATAGTTACATATGCTTGCTGATAAAATAAGGAAATTATTAAGGGTAATAGTAGTCAGTGTTTTCACTACTGAAGGATGGAGTAATAAATATGAAAAAGAAAATTTTTATGTTAGATTGGAATTGGAAATGCTGATGGGAACTTTAAAAATAAACATAGAATAAACATAGGTATGAATGTATTCATGTGTTTATATGTATCTATATATTTATAATATACTCCCTAGCTCTGAGCACTGAAAAAGTTACCTTCTTCCACTGAAAAAAACCTAGGCTCCCTGGAGAAATGGCAAGATTTCAGACCTGGGACAGGAGAAATAAGAATAAAATAATACTGGAATTTCTTATGTCAGAAAGTAAGGAAGTGCTTGCAGAATGATGGGGACATGTTACGGGGCCCAAAATGCAACTGGAAAATTTCCCCCTCACCAAATTTGGGGCAGTTTCAGCATTAAAATTAGGAATTGTGGTAATAGATTATTCCCCATTGAATAAAATAGGAATCCGTGTACTCATGTGCCATAAATGAGTGAGTGATGGTCCATATGTATGTCTGAAGATGAAGGAGAGATGGCATAGTTTCAAAGTGCCGAAGTGCAAAGGGGAGAAGTAACTTTTACAGTGAAGAAACCTGGCAGATAACCACCCTAATCAGATGATCAAATGAATGATGTGAACGCATCTCATCAGTGATGAGATGAGTTAAATTCTTTTACCAGCCACCTGACAGGATGGCTTGAGAAGAATGCAGTATCACTTCTGTGGTATTCCTGAATCTAATCAGGCGGAAGCATCAGACGCACCCACCTGCACCAGGGCCGAGGTACAGAATGCCTGCCCTGTAATCTTCAGTGAGTCCAGACTACTGGAGTCGAGACAGAATGACTGAAGGAACGAAGATGTAAGACAAGTAAATGCAGCCTGTGATTCTGAATTTTTTAGCTTTAATACAAGACATTTGGCGACACTTAGGATTGTGGTGGTTGTATTGGGATGATGTAAGGGGATTTCTTTGTAGGAGACACACACTAAAATATTGGAGTAGTCGGAGCCAGGCCAGCACTCACTCTGAAATGGGTTAGGAAACTCCGTTCTTTGTGCTGAGTTTTCGAACTTGGTCTAGGTTAAGTTTGTGGTTGATTCAAAATTTCAAAAGAAAGTTCAGGGGAAAGTATCTGCTCGAATAATGAGCAAGAGAAACGAATAGACAATTTATTTACAGAGAAATTGGTCCTTAAACATGTAAAAAGATATCTTAATATCACTTGAAATTAGAGAAGCGCAAATTAAAAAAAAAAACATAACAGATACATCACTTCTCATCTGTCGTGAGACAGCCATTGCTGAGTGAACAGGTGGGCCCACCCTCCTCCCGTTTTCAAGGGTTTTGGCCCCTTGGGGAACAGCTGGTTTCAGAGCTGGGGCAGGGAAGCACGAGCTGAGCCCGTTCTGAACATCTAGTTCTGACAGACAGTAAGGAAGTAGCTCAGAGCAATGATGGGGACGTGTTGAAAGGACACAGAAGCCCCCTTGAAATTTGAGCAAGAAAATAAGTGGTAATAATGGCTTATAGCTCATACAATTCAACACGTCATTAATACATAGAGAAGGAACGCATTTTCTTAGAGTAAAATTCCAGCTAATATATGTAGACGAATTGATGGTGTTAGAAAAGTCACTATTTGGTAGCCACTGTAGTAATGATTGTTTTCGGCAAGAATCCTCTGTATTCGATCATTCTAGAGGGCAAAATTTTGATGGGAAACTGGGGATTACAGAGGCTCCAGGTTCTTCCCCACAAGGCATTTAATAATGGCACGGGGGAGAGAGTCATTTTACAGTTGCTGGCAAGCATGACTGTAGCAAGAGGTCAGGGTTAACACCCTCGTGTGGGACAGACCACTGTCGTTCACCCGGGGGGTGGTGGTGGTTTCCTGCGCAAAGTGCAGCCCGAATCTAAGCGCCATCGACATCAGAACCAGATGCTCGCCTGGCTTTTTAAACTGTCATGGTCAAGGAAGACTGAAGAACTATTCCACAGGAAAGGAGTTGAGGACGTGTTAATAAATAGAAGTGTGATGCCGGTCTGAACCCCAGACCAGAAAGCACGTAGTACATATTTCTTTTGCTGTAAAGGAAACGGTGGGGCAGTGAATGCGATCTGAGTGTGATGTGTGTTAGATCACAGCATGGCCTCAGCGTGGCGTTTCTGGTTTTCCCAAGGGCACTGTGGCTGTGTAAGAGAACACCCTTTTTTCGGGAAATACACACTGAAGTCTTTCAGTAGTAAAGATGTGTCCTATCTCCAATGTGCCTGCAGACGTTTCAGGAAAAACGTGTACACCACACTCACACATGTACACAGACACAATCATTTAGTGAATATAAAATACCGACATCTTGGTAAACAGGGCGCAAGGTACACGGACATTTTTACTGTTTGAAATTATTTTAAAATGAACTGTTCTGTAAAACTTTAAAGAAAGATTTGTGCTTTTAAAAAAGCGTTCAGCTGTGGTTTACTGTTTTTCTTAGTGCTCATAAAATAATGGCATGTCAATCTCATGATGTGCTATTCAGAGTGTGTAGTATTTTATGAAATGTAGGTAGTGTAAATATCACACCGTTAGGACTAGTGATATCTTATATTTGTATCTCCTATCTACTTTTGTAGCCTCAGGTACGTAATGTGGCTCATCCTCAGTCTCCTCAGGTGACGGATAGTGCGTGCATTGTAGGGTTTGGGAGATTTGAGTGAGGTAACATTTAAAATCTCGCAGGTGTCCTGGCACTTAGTAAATGTTCAATAAATTGTGCTTGCTAAAATGATGTATTCATGTAAAAGTGTCATTCTTAAAATGATGCATTTGGCTCAAAGCAGTTGGGTATTCGCTACTCCAGTGCCTTCCGTATGAAAACAGCATTCCCACGGGGACGCGCCCGCTTCACTAGGCGCACAGGGCGCTCGGAGTCTGATGGTTCGTGCTGTTCACAGGCTCCCTGCCGTGAGGCCAGAAATCATGTGAAGCCAGCTTCCTTGTTTCAAACCACAGTGTCTATAAATAAGGTTGTAGCATTTGAGCTATTCTGATGCTGGATGTTTCCAGAAGTTTGGTTTATATCTTAGATTTGCTTTAAGAAAGAAGCATCATTTTCAGGTAGCTCCAAATAAGGCAACTAATTCTGAGGACTCTACTGCATGTATCCGTTTGCTTTTTTCCCTCCAGGAAAAGGAACCTCTCCGCGTAATACCACTTAAAGAGGTTCATAAAGTTCAGGAATGCAAGCAGAGGTAAGCACTAGCTCTGACTCGTGTGTTGTTTGTGTGTTACTAGTGCACAGTGGTGCTTTAGTTTGATTGATGTGCTTACCGATAGTAGTTTTTGCATCCTAGTGTTACTTTTCACTTCTTATAGTTGGGATATGCTAGAACTTTTAAACACTTGGATTGAAGTATTGAGACTTTTTTGTTTGAGGACTAAAAATTAGGAAACAATCCTTAAGCTTATTAATGGAAAGGAAAAGGCTATCAAACAGATCAATGTATTTGTGTTTTAGTATTTTGAGGTTGGTGTAGAATAGAGCTTTGTAAGAAAATGGTAACTGTAGCATTTGAGCAGATTGATTTCTTCATGTTTAAAACTTTGGATTTTAAAGTAGTTTTATGAACCTTTTCTAAAGTGTATTTGTAACTATATAAAATAAGTAAAATGTAATGCAAAAATAAGTTGAAAAAGTTGATAATTTGGTTTTCTCAAATCAGTATTTTATCTCTAATATTACTTTCTATTGGTATATACTTGGTTTTGGGTAAATAAGTGAAAGAAAAACTGTCACACAGCTGTTATTAAAGTATACTTAGAAATTCTTTCTTTTGTTAACAGTGACATAATGATGCGGGACAACCTCTTTGAAATTGTAACATCGTCTCGGACTTTCTATGTGCAGGTAAGATACTTCTTTGCAGATTAGAGATCCTCTTAACAAGCACTTAATAATTTTAGAGGCGATGTAAACGTGTAGTTTATGAAAATAAGCAATATATATGGCAAATTCACTAAAAAATGTCTTGTAAGATTAGTGGTAAGGTCATATGTTCAGCAAATAAGAGTTTTCTTTGCTATGAGTTAGTCAAATAGAATTAAGTAGTGTTTGGAGGAAGGGAAGTGCTAGATATTGAGCTAGATGTTTAACCTAGATGTTGAGTGCGTACTTTCAACTTGGATTATTTTTGCACATATTTTGGAATTTTGATTACCATGTATCATTTTTGGTAATTTTATAAAAGGGGGAGCTCATATACCCATAATAAAGGTAGACAGTAGGTCTTAGAATTTCATTAATGGTAGGTAAACATCCTGTACATACTTTTTACTTACCACATTAATTAGATTGGAAATTAAAAAAAAATACATTTGGTTCTATTTTATAAAACTTAACATATGCTTACTGCAGAAAATTTAGAAAACAAAAATACGGCCCTGGCTGGTGTGGTTCAGTGGATTGAACACCGGCCTGCAAACCGAAGGGTCACTGGTTTGATTCCCCATCAGGGCATGTGCCTGGGTTGCGGGCCAGGGCCCGAGTAGGGGGTATGCAAGAGGCAACCACACATGGATGTTTCTCTCCCTCTCCTTCTCCCTTCCTTCCCCTCTGTCTAAAAATAAATAAATAAAATCTTAAAAAATATATGAAGAAAAGGGTGGTCTATAAAACACACAGAATCCCACATTCAGGCAACCATTCTTAATGTTTTTACTGCCTTTCTTAAGACACATATTTTTATAACAACTGGAGCTAATATTAATTGGTGTTATATCCTACTTGTTTAATATTATGGGGTTTTAGACCTTTCAGAGTTGTGCTGTACAACCATGTGAGTGTTTACAGTTAGACGGTCTGCTCACTGCTCTGTTACCCATCACTCCCTCCCACGGTTTTCGTGCACACGCTGTGATGAGTGATGCGGCGGTGCACGTTTTTGTGCATAGGTTTGCCTGAATTTCTTACTCCTGTAGGATGATTTTGTAGATCGAGAGTAACTATCAGAGCATGAACCTTTTTAAACCTCTTTATTTTGCCAGTTGATTTCTAGACATGTCCTCCTATTTGCAGTGAATGAAGGTATAGGCTTTACCTTTGCCTGCTTTGAGTTTTTCCTTTTGAAAAGTATTTGTTAATATCATTGGTTCAAAAGGATTATCTTATATTTAAAAAATTTTGAACTTCTAGATTCTAGAATGTAGAAGTTAAGGGCGGTATCTCAACACCCCTCTTAGGGCCTCGTTTAATTGGATTAAAGTCCAATCCTGGTAAGGTTTTTAATTCACATTGGAAGCCAAGGTCCTATCAAGAAATATACTTTGGACTATGACTACCAATACTTATTTTAGGATTATGGTACTATTAAGAAGTTATTAGTACTAATAATTAGTACTAATTATGGTACTACTAAGAAATGATTTCTGGAAAAATAGTATGTAAAATAATGTCATAATCATGTTTTAACTATACAATGACATAAATATTCTTGTGGCAAATTTAGACAATATAGCAGCAAATATAGATAGAGGAAAAGTGATTTCTAAAATTTTTTGGAACTATTGCCTTAGAATGACTTTGTTGGTAACAGTTTATTACCGGAACGCATCCGTTGGATGTGTAGGTACGAGAGCTGGTTTTGAGGGAGCACTGACTAAATGAGTCCTGTCTTTCTCTCAGGCCGACAGCCCTGAGGAGATGCACAGTTGGATCAAAGCCGTCTCTGGTGCCATTGTCGCGCAGCGGGGGCCCGGCCGATCTGTGTCTTCTGTATGTCTCCTGCTCTCTGGGGTGCTGCTCCCTTGGGTTCCCCCATCCTGTCAAGTTATTTTCCTTCCCTTCCCCCTAATCCTCCTGGTTTCTTTCTGTATTGAGATTTATTTGCATGGTGACTTTCATACCAATTGGACTTGCAAAAAAATAATGCATTTCTAATTTAATGCTTCCTTGTAGTGTTATGTATACATAACTTTCTGTGCATTGTGTTGTCTTAAATGCACAAGCAGGGCAACTAAAGAATGACCATTTCCTTGCTTTGTTTTTAGGAGTTTGTAACTTGTCAGGAGGCCTAGATTTGGTATAACTTGACCAATTCTTTGTATAGTATGAGGCCTGTTTGTGTAAGGCACCTTCAGGTGTAGCATTGCACTTTTGTGAACGTCCCCATTTCCTCTGCTTCCTTAATTTCAGTTGAGGTGTTTTTGTTTGTTTGTTTTGTTTTATTTTTTTCTTTTTTGGCTTAATAGCGCCCTAAGACATTGAGCAGCTGGAACCTTAAATACAATTGACTGCTCTCAGTCAATAAGTATTTTCCATTTTGTGTTTCACTCTCATTTCCTAGTAGGTTAATTTAAAAGGCTGCTTTTGTTTATGATCTTAATTATCTTTGTGATAGTATGGCATAAAATTGAAACAGCTTAAATATTGTGAGAAATAGTAAGAAAAATGTTTTTAATTTTTAGTTGACCATGTTCTAGTACATTATAGGAATAAGATATGCCTTTAGAGTACTTTGGTCACTGGTCTCTGATGTGAAAATACAAGTTCTACTAAGGAATGAAAAATGTTTCAGTGTCCTGAAATGTAGCACTTCAGTCTGCAGAGCAGGTCCGGCATGTAGCATGGTGACCTTCACTATCCAGATCCCGTGGGATGCTAGATAATCTGTACTGTCAGTGTTTTCCTGGTAGTAATGTTGTCTTTTAATAGTTTCCTGCTGTTAGTAACTACAGACCAGTAAATACAAATCCATCTTTCTCATTTCCAATTAAGTCATTCTCCTTATATTCTTTTTAGGATATCAGAAAGTGCATTTCCTAGGTGTGATTTCAGTAACTGCTTGTGTTTTATGTGACTTTTCAGCGGTCAAGTATGAGACTCTCTCTCTGCAAAAACAATGTCTGTTGGGAAGAGGACAAGTTGCAGAAGGGTGTTTGTGTTTTGTGCTTGTGGTGGGGGCCAATCGGACTGTCTGGCTATAACTGTCAGCACACCTTTCTTTGCCCTCCCTCTCCCCAGGACAGGTTAACTCTAATCGCAGCTTTGCACTGTGTTCCAGATGCGGCAGGCCAGAAGGCTGTCGAACCCTTGTAGACAGAGGTACACATCGAGAACTGGTGAATGCGGCACGCATGTGGCTCTGACGCAAACGTGCCTTCTTACTAGAGGGCCCGGACTCACTCACTGCTTACCACTCATCCTAGAACGTTGAGTTAATCAGACTGCCTTCTGCAGTTCCCCTAACCGTGTCAACACTAACGCCAGCTGTTGCACCGTAGTCATCAGGATGGAGATGTATTTCGAAAAAATAAATAAATGATGAAAAATAGAACTTTACTAACTGAAAAAGTCATATTAAGCTATCTTCTAAAGTTACTGTACTGAATTGCCACAGGAGTTTCAATTTCTATATTTTATGTATTTTGAAATTTTTTACTACTGCACCGCTTGAAACATATCCTTGTTCTAATCTGTGCAAACTCATGCATGTAAGTGCATTGGGTAAACTGCTGCAGTTTGCATGGCATATTCAATTGCAGTTGAAATTTAGCTGTCGAAATTTGTCACGTTGGTAATTTGTAGCACTTTGTTTTCAAAACCGCTGGTCTCACAGATGAACACAGTACACTGGGAACTACACGGGGACACATTGGGAATGGTCGTATTTAAAGTTATCCTCAGATTTGATAGAGTTAGAAGCATGTCGAAATTAACATTCACAACTGATAATTATTTCACCATAGTTGTAATAGCTGATTGATTAAATTTGTGCCCTGTGTTCCCTTTACAATCTTAAGCCATATGAATGTATGACATTCAAAACTAAACAAATGCAATTAAATACAAAGTGAAGCGACTGTACTAGTGGTTGCAGTAGAATTCAGGGAATGTATGCCATTTAAAATATGTGGGATAATTCCTAGTGTTGATTTAAATAAGCTTTTAAATAAAACAGTAGCTAGTTGGCCCCTTTTAAGCACAGTTCAGTTGCAGTTGGACCACTGTATTCCATTTTAGGCTTACTGAGACTTCAGAGTGTCAGAGCTCCCAAATTCGGCTTTGGCGACAGAACTGGTTTCTTAGTGGAAATGGTTGTTGGCCGTCATTGCTTTAAACTCACTCCTAAAAGTGCTTTGCTTTGGGAAAGAACTTGCACATGTTTGCTGCATGGCTTGTGCTTCTGCTCCGTACGTGTGTGTTGCGTTTTGTCTGTTTTTCAGAGAATAAAGTCTCACACTGAGTTACTAACCTCGTTGTGTGTGACCGGCCGTGTCTGACCCCCGCCCCTCTTTGCAGGAGCATTCCGCCTGTCCCGAGTCCAAACCCGCTTCCCGCCCCGCAGGGGCCGGGGCCGCAGCCGCACATTCCACAGCCGCTCGCAGCAACTCTCTGGTCTCAAGCTTTGCCGTGGAGAAGCGAGGATTTTACGAATCTCTTGCCAAGGTCAAGTCAGGGAACTTCAAGGTCCAGACTGTCTCTCCAAGAGAACCAGCTTCCAAAGTGACTGAACAGGCTCTGCTAAAACCTCAAAGTAAAAACGGTCCTCAGGAAAAAGATTGCGACCCAGTGGACTTGGATGACGCCAGCCTCCCGGTCAGTGACGTGTGAGGCGGACGCACGCGGAGCCCGGCCTGCCTCATCAGCCCTCAGTTTCCCTTTGCGAAGTCTCTAGCCAAAGATGATAAAGGGTGACACGGCTCTCAATGCATTTGTTATGCTGCCTCGGAGATGCCCTCTTCATACGCTGGCAAACCAAGGATTTAGGGAGTGGCCAAGCTGAAAGGAATCAGTCTCTTTTGGAAAGAAAGGAAAGAAATCTAAGTGTCTTAGTATCAATGGTCTGAAGTGTTGTGTATTCTCATTTGGGTGATAAAAATGTTTGTGATGTTTTTTCCTAATCAGTTTGACAATTTAAATGTTTATCAATTTAAAACATTAAAATGCTTGTTATCTTATCATTTTTAACATGCTACTATGACTCCTGTTAGATGGTTGATATTTACACATTCTTACTGGTTAATATTATTGAATGAAATATTACCAGTCTACGACCCCTAAACTCATGATGTCTGTGGTGCTGTAAAATTTATACTACAGTGTGGACTATTTTGACCCGAAAACCATTTTTCATGCCCTGGATTGCAAGGTGAGCAAGCGGTAAGCTTTGTGTGGAGGATGTTATTGGACTGTTGGCGAGGGTTGTGGGTTGTACAGAGGTGGAGAAAAAGGGGAAATTAAGTTTTAAACAACTGTATCTTGGACATTTGTTTGAAAAGGTTCAATATTCAAGACTTGCAGTAGTTATTGCTTTATTCAGTGAAAATTATTTGGTTTGAAATTTCTGGGAGATCTGATTTTCTTAGGGACGTTTTGTACGTAGTTCTTATTTCTGTATTTGGATCAGCGAAAGACCTCCAGTGTGTGTGTAAAGGCGCACTTCCCTTAGTCATGTGACTGTGGCCTCTGCTCTTTGTCACTGACAACCTCTATTCAAGTGCCTGTGTTTTTCATTCTGTTACTGTGCTCAGAGTCCATGGTCGGTTTCACCATTGGGGTAAAGTTAATTAGCAGTAGGGGAGTGTAATGTGTTAGATAAGGTCTCATTTTATGTTAGAGATACCAGAACGCTGGTATTTTACTGCCTGTGCACACTTACGGTTTAAAACACAAATTTGAGTACACATTTAATCACAGGGAATCATAAATACAAGCACCTCTCTAAAAAATCCTTAGTTTGAGATGTTGAGTAATAGACCAGTTGGAGCAGGTACCGTTGCTGCGGTGCGGTCGTAAACATTTGCTTCGAGAATTAGTCTTGAATTCCACATGCTGCTATTTTTATGATATTCTACCATTTTACTGTTTTGTGTTGTTTTGAATTCATACATGTCATGTTGCTCCTTTTATTTGCTAAGATGAGTTCTCGTCTGAGAGAGAGAGAGAGGTTTCCTGCTGCAGCGGTGGGGCCTGCGGTTACTCTGCACCAGGGCTCTCCCAGCATCAGTTCCCACCCTGGCGCGTGAAGGGCGCACCGCACTGCTCAGCTCTTATTCATAAGCTAGGATTTCTAAAAGTTGTATTTAGAGTTTCCTTTTTTGCAGCTACATTTGAAAATGATAGAATGAAGAGGTTTTAAGTAATTGTCACTTTTTATTCATTATAATGGCTCTTGAAAGTTCCTTTTTCACGAACACACCTAAGAAACCTTGTGTAGACAGTTCACGGTATTCAGGGGCCTCCTGCTGTTTTCTTTGGCGCAGCTCCACTTTGCATGTTTGTGTTAGCAGATTTTGGCGTTGGTGATTTGATACATTTCATAGCGGCAAAATACTGTCTCTATTTTGGGACTTTTTATGGAACTGCCCTTGTATTCAATAGCATAGGAAAATATTCTTGTGATTTTGGGGGTCTTCTGATATTTATCTCAACACTTTTGTAATTCTATGAAAATTATTTAATTATTTTAAAACGTATACTTTTCTTGTAAATATGTCACATCTGAATTGTCAGAAATTACTTTGAATACCTTAATGTTTGCTGCATTTTTTCCCTGTACATACAACATGTTTTCTTTCAGAACGGAAATATGTGTGCTTCCCAATGTTTACTTTTACGTCTGTCATCTTTACCATGTCCACCTGGTTGAACACTGTAATGACTTGAGAATAAACTCAAAATTAATTCTACCTTATTTCTCACTTGCTTTGGTTGTACTTGTGTGAACAGGTAAATAGCTAGTACACATGTGTTTGGTTAATCGACTTGAATTTATATACTTAAGGACAGACTATTTGGTTACCTTTGAAAGACAGAGTTTGACATGAAATTGCACATGAAAAAAAGCAAATCTTTTTTGGGAAAAAGAGCTTGTTTATTTTGCTTAATGTTCTCAAAAGCCCCCTTAAACATACTGCTTCAGAGCTAGTTTGAGACATCCAGCTGCTCGCAGGACCTGGTTGTGGGTTAGACCGGAGGCTGCGTGAGTCGGGCGCTGCGATGCCCGGGGCGCTGCTGCCGTGCGCATGCTCCCAGGACCTCCTGGCCAGGGCCACAGGCCACCTGTCGCAGACCCCCGTCAGGAGGGGGCGCTTCGCGTCTGCTGTGAACGTAGCACCCTAGTGACGCGTGTCTGTCTGGGTAATTTCTACCAACTGGTGCGGCTTAATTTTCTTTCCCGGAAAAGTATTTTACATGTTCTTACATAAAAAAAAGAGAACGTCCTAAACTTTGTTGCTTTTATGAAAAAGCAACAAAGTTTTTCTTTTCCTCAGCTTTTCTTTTACTTCTCGTTGCTGTTCAGGAATTTTCCTGAAGTGGTGCTTGGACTTTTATCAGAGTTCTGTCAACAGTTGGTGAGGCAGAAAATGTTTGTATAAAAAGCGCTGTGATATCACAGCGTAATTCCAGATTGGTAAGAATCTGCCTCGTCTTCGAAAGGGTTTGCCAGGTCACAGAGGACATGGTAGAAGGGTTCGTATTTTCTAGCTTGGACTTGCTGTGGTACACAGACCCCAAATTATTTGTATGTTATTTTTTAATAACTTTGGGAAATTACGTTTTTTCCAAGCCTCACATAGGATGTGTATTGGACATATTGCTGAATTGGGGTTAGCATTTAATTTTGGTTGATAGAAGCATAGTACTCCATTATGAGGACATTTAAAGTGAGTAGTGCCCTTGCCACGGCACAGTCCTGTGGCAGTGGCGCCACCTCCTGGTGATGTCATTGCTAAATTAAAAATAAAGCAATTTGGAGTCTAGTCCGTTTTACTTTGTTTTACTGAGACGATTAGAGAAGATATGCCAATGACTTCTTTAATTAAGCTATTTTGGGGAGATAACTGTAGAGTCAGTTCAGTAGTCTGAAGAGGAAACAGAGCTCTCGTGTACCCTGCAGTCAGTTTTTCCTGACGACAACACTGACACCTATAGGAAAACACAAGCGGGACGTTGACGCTGGCATGGTCAGGATGCAGAATAATTCTGTCATCTCGAGGGTCCCTCGCTGTTGTCCTTGTATAGTCCCACCCACTGCCCATTCCACAGGTTTGGAAATAACCTTAGTCACTTGCCCAGAATCTCATTAGGTTTACAATCCAATCTTTTTGATGACAAAGTTCAGGCTCTTAACCATTACGGTATTACTGCCTCAGGAGAAGTCTTGCAAACTACTCTTTGTTTCTATTGAACTCTCTCCCGATTATTATTGAGTTGAATTTTCACTCAATCTATTTTCAGCATTTCCCAGGATAATACTTCAAATGAAAGATTTCTTTATACATACATTTAATTTTAATATCTGAAAGTCAATAATAGACATTGTGATCATGACCTCCGTGAAGGATTTTTAAGCTCTGACATTTGACGTATAAGTTAACGAGGTTACCAACATAAGGACTGTAAAATAAAATAGCTCTAGGATGCCCGATTCTTGCAGTGGAAATAGTTGTAGAGACTGGGTATAATCGGTGTAGGGTAAGAGTGAGGTGTTTTCCGTGTAAAGAAGCTTTTGACCTCATGCAGCATTGGGTCACATCGGTGTCTTCAGCGTACAACAGGCAGCGCACAGGAAACTTAAGAAGGTGAGAAAGACGCCGATAGGGAATTTGCGAAAGGAAACACAAGGTACAACCTGTGATAAAATCGAGCAAGGAAAACTACACGTCCAGGGCCTGAGACGTCAGTGGGTGATGGATGACTCAAGCACCTTGGGAGGGGCCTTGGAGAGGTCCCAGAAGACGAAAAGGTACAGGTGAAAACTATGACATCACAGTAGGTTCGCAAAATGTTGATTTGGAATTTGAAGGGTCCACATTGTCCCATAGAAACTTAAATCGTTCCCTTCAAGATCTGTTGCTTCTTTCTCCCTCCCACACTGGTGCTTACACCAGCCACACCAGTTTTCTTTAGCAGTGTGGGGTTTTGGGGGGGGGGCTGGGGGGCAGGGGGTATATTTCCTGGATTGAGGAACGTCCCACACCAAAGCCAGTGTTGGCCCGGCATGGGTACCTTCACAATGTGCACTGAGTCTACTCCTGTGGAACCTCATTTACTATTATTAACGAACAGGGGCCTTGGGTTCCAGTGACGTCTGTTCCTTCGTGGCTCTTCATACACATCGTGCTTGCTGCCTGGGTCCGTGTTCCCACTCATGTCGTCCTTTCTTGCTTTCCTGTTGACGTCTGTGTTTTGAAGGCGGACGACTTCCTAGTGGATTAGATGCGGCCAGTGGGAGGAAACGAGGCATCGAGGACGGCGGGAAGTCTGCGGCCGGATGGCCAGAGGAGCAGAGGCGCGGACGCAGGCGGCAGGGGCTGCAGGTAGGGCAGGGCAGGGTGCGGGGGCAGGCCCGCGGTTGCAGCACGGGTGGGATGATGGTTTGAGAGGGCGGACCCCTAGGTAGAAATGTCAGGAACTGAGAGAGCTCTGCTGGACAGTTGTCGACACGTCAGATGCTGTTTAAAGCCAGGAGACTGCGTGGGAGCAAGGAAGACAGAAGGCAAGAGGGCGAAGGAATGAGCTGTGGGCGCTCCTGCCGGAGAGCTCCGCAGAGGGGCTGGCGATGAGGGGGAGAGGCTGTGACCACCGAGGCCACGGGTGGCAGAGGATGTGGTGTCTCGGAAGCCAAGTGAAGAGAATGCATCCAGGGGGTCGAGGGGAGGTAACAGGTGTGTTGCATGCTGCTTGTCGGTCAAGCAAGAGGCAGACCGAGAAATGGTTGGGGTTGGTGATGCAGAGGCCATTGGTGATCTCGATAGCAGTTTGGGTAGACTGGCGAGGACAGGGAGAACTATCTTGAGGATTTTTGCTGCAGTGGAAGCAGAGAAATGGGATGGCTGCTGGTAGCAAAAGCCAAGGTCGAGATTTTGTCGTCTTAAGACAGAAAGGAGGAGTGGCATTTTGGTGATCGGATGACCAAGTAGCAAAGGGATTGGTGGTGCAGGAAGTGGGGAGAAGGGCTGGAACTGAGCCCTTGAGCAGGTGACAGGAGCCAGGATCGTGGCCCCAGCAGGCGGCTTGGCCTTGGACGAGAGAGTCACCATTCCTCTGCGGTGGGTGCGCAGGTCCATGTGGAGGGAGGGAGCCAGCCTCACCAAGTTGGGAGACAGAGCCCTCGACTGTGAGTGGGGTGGGAAGGGGTGCCAAGGTGCGTTGAGAAGAGCAGAGAGTGTAAAGTTGTCTAGGAGGGTGGAGAAGAAACGAACTCGGGATATATATCCTGGGCAGCCCCGGGGGCCCTGTGAGTTCCATGGCTGTGAACTAGGGTAAAATAACGAGGTCGCCATATTTGTCACATGCCTGATTTGCATCGAAAGGCCTCTCTCTAGTCATTCTCATTAAGCTTGGTGCTGGCCCTGTGGCCGAGACAGGAGTATTTTAACAGGTTAAAGAAGTTTTCAAGTATTCGTATTTTACTAACTTTTTTTTCCTTAATGAGAAACGGTGGCTGAATTTTGTCAAATGGTTGCAGTATCTATGAGAGAATCTTTTTTCCTCCGTAGGTTGGTTAATTTGGTGAATGTGAATCCATTTTCTAATATTTCACTATCATTACATTTCTGGAATAAATGCCATTTGCTCAGGCTGTATTGCTTTTTAAATCTGCTACTTGATTCTCTTTGCTGTTGTTTCATTTTTGCATAAAGGTGGTACGGGCCTGCATTTTTACGTGGGTTCTAGTTTCAGTGTGTGCTGTGGCTGTATGTTGTACTAGCTTCATTGAAAGAACTTGGAAGGTACTTTTGTTTTTTCTTTTAAGCTCTTCAGGAACAACTAGAAGAGAATTGGGCTTATTACTCTGAAGAGTTGGTGGGCTTTGCCTATGAAACTGTCTGGACATCTTTTGAGGGGGTGCATCTGTCCAGTTCCTCCTTCCCTCCGTGAAAACTGGTGCTTAGGTTTTCTATCTTCTCTGGAATTGGTTTTGAGAAATTACATGCCTAGAAAATGATTCATTCTGCGTTTTCCAACGTGTTTACCTGGAACTGGGCAGAACAGAGCAAGAAGTCACTTTGTCTTTAACTCAGTAATGGATGTGAAGACGTCATTTCTATGCTGAGTTGTGATGGCATTAGGTTTTACCTGTGGTTCCAGACCCGAACGTGGACGCCAGAATAGTGGGTGGTATTCAGCTGTAGGGAGGCCACCAAAAGCTTACGAGTTTTAAAAACTGCAATTGGAGTGTGCAACAGATCATGCCTCAGAAAGAACCTGTGATCCCTGGAGAACAAGTCTAGGTGCCCCCTTGGGAGCAGTGTGGAAACTTTGTGGCTCATCTTCAAGGCCCTTGCCTTTCCAGCTTCTCACGCAGCCGGCTTGTGTACCCTGCACTCCAGCTCAGACGGACCATTCTCTGTTTCCTGGCTTTCCCCCCTGCTGTGTTCTCGCTGTTCCTTCTGCCCAAACGCCACTTGCCTGGGCATCTTTGTCATTTAATTCCACCCACCCTCTAGTTCTCACCTAGGGGAGATTTTCTCTTTGGGGTGTTGGAATTGCTTTCTCTCACTCTTTCTCTCAAAACATGGTTGATGTTTTTAATTTATTGATTTTAAAGAGAGAGAAACATTGATTTGTTTTTCCACTTACTTGCGCATTCATTGGTTGATCTTGTATGTGCCCTGACTAGGGATCAAATCCACAACCTTGGCATATCGGGACAACGCTCTCACTGGCCTGGGCTGGAATTGCTTGCTCAGCTTCCCCACGACACAAGCCATGATGACTCCCAAATACCTGACTTCCTCTCCCTCTCGTGCCAGCATTCAATTCAGTTAATTGGAACTGGGATTCAATTGAAGCTTTTGTTTTTAAACTGTGGGCTGACCAAATAGCTTTTTTTTTCTCCACCGCAGTCCCTTTAAAAGCCAACAACTTCAAAACTTGGAAAATGTCAGAAAATGGAAATAGCCCAACCTAGCTCTTTGTTGATTAGATGGGCCCACGAGAAATAAATAAGACTGGAAGCAAAATTCAAACATCCTGGTAGTTACGGCCATTCCGGGAATGCGGGACACAGCGCAGTGGTCTCCGCGGTTGCTCACAGCTGCCGGCCGGGCATGGGCCCCTTCTGTACCCGTGGGCAGTCCACGTGTGGCCAAAGCGGGGCCGTGTACCAAACCTGGTGAGCTAAGGGGTGGCCTGCGTGGCGGCCTCACAAACTCAGACCAGTAACCACGTAGGGTGAACATATAAATTCTAGGTAAAAGCCGGTCCAACCCTGGGTCTGGCTCTCCCTTCACAAAGTCCGTGTTTTTCTACCTGAGCCTGTTTTCTTTGTGCATCTGAGATGACATACCTTTGACAGGTCAGAGTGATCTTTTCCAGACCCTTGGGGCTCCCACAGCCGCCAGCCAGCTCCGGGCCACAGGACTCCTTACCTTGTTCCCGAATACCATCTCTGTGCTGTACATGATGTTAACTATCCCCTACCCTCCCATGTCAAGGAAGTATGTTTCTCTTGGTTTTACCTTTGTTTTTAAAATACATTTTTAAATATTTTATTTATTTTTAGAGAGATGCGGAGGGAGAGAAAAAGAGAGGGAGAGAAACACTGAAGTGTGAGAGATACATCTATTGGTTGCTTTCACACGCCCCCAAATGGGGGCCTGGCCCACAACCCAGGCATGTGCCCTGACTGGGAATCGAACCGGCGACCCTTGGCTCAATCCACTGAGCCACACTAGCCAGGGTTGGTTTACCTTTTATCCAGTCCCAGAGATTTCTCCACTTGGCTTTCCTTCTCCTGCCTCCTTATCTACCACCAGTGGAGTTCCTGTAGCCCCCCTACATCTCCTGCTCTGATTCCAGTGTGTAAGACACACTGCATTCTCCAGGACTGCTTCCTGGCAATTGTCAGTTTGGCTCAAAAACCCCTCAAACTCACCTTATTTTTATACATTACAATTAAAAGAGGCGGCGCAAGTCAGTTACATGAAATCCATTGGTGGCAGATTAGGGAGGCGGGAGGAAGTGGAGGGGGTGGTGGTGGGGGCTCTGGGGTTGGACAGGAGGTGAAGTGGACACGCACCTCTTTCACACAGGCGGTGCGGGCGGTGGCAGCCAACGGTTACAGGACAGCAGTCACAAGGAGGGATTCGGGGCTCTGGCCACTTGTGCTTCGAGGGGTCTGGAGAAAGGAAGTCTGCTATTCCAGAGGCCGTAAGACAAGGAGCAGGCTCAGTTCACGTAAAGATTGACCTTTGTTAGGAAAAATACCGGCCTAGGACGTGACTACCTGCCATGACCTGCTTTTAGGTCGAGAGCTTTTAATTTCGGACCATGAGTGTGTCGGGGTTTGTCCATGACCTCTGCCCTCCACAGTCGGGTGGAAAGAAGCCCGTCACCTTTTTTTGAGCAAGAGGTGCTTCCTGGTAGAAAATGTTCAGAAGCTTTTATTGGGTGGGTTGGGCCACAAGGGACACTGGGTAACCTTGGGACTGATGTCCTCAACAGCAGTTTTTGTAGAAAGTGGAAAATTCTTTAAAAAAACTTTTTTTAAAATTTATTTTTAGAGCGAGAGGAAGGGAGGGAGAAAGGCAGAGAGAAACAATGATTGGTTGCCTCTCTTGCGTGCCTTGGCCAGGACCAAACCTGAAACCCAGGCAAGTGCCCTGATTGGGAATCGAACTGGCAACCTTTCACTTTATAGAGCGACGCCCAACCCACTGAGCCACACTGGTCAGGGGTGAAAATGAAAAAATTTTTAAGTGGCTTTCTATGTCCACCCTTAGAACCCAAAATGATTCATTTTGTGTGCTTCGGTAGAAGTGAGCGTTTCAAACACCCTCTGCCTCCCTCTCTCCGTTTTGGAAAGTTTTAATTTTTCTTTTGTCAGTATTGGTAATTTATAATTTTTGAGAAAATTTCTATCCCTTCCCTGTTTCTCCTATCTCTTTACAATCTGTCTTCACATTTAAAATACCTGATTGTGACTCCCCAGAGGGAAACCTCTGACGGTTTTCTGCTGTCCTGAGAACAGGAGCTGTCCCCCGTGGTCTGCGAAGGCTCTTGCAGTCTGGTCCGAGCCTGCTGCAACTCTGTCTTCTTGGGTTTGGGTCCTTGCCAGAGGCAGCGTCTGGTCCTCCTGCTCGGGTAATGGACAGGCCCCCACCAACAGGAGCAAGCATACACTGGAAACCGGGCTCTGCTCCTTGAACCAGCGCCATCCCAGCTCTAAAGGGGCCTCCGTTGCTCTGGGATGTGTGCTGACCTATATATAGCAGAGCTTGGCTTCTGGTTGGTTCTTGTCCTTCGGGGGAAAGGTAGAACGGGCGTTAGTAAATGCCACAGAATGTGTTTGGTTGTGCTCGGCTGGTAACCCGCCCCCCCCCCCCCGCCGCCCCCGCCCCCAACAGAAGACAGACTGTACTTAATTACATTCAATCAACAGTTTTCAAGGGCTTCCTATGGACAAGAGACTTTGCTGGACTTGTAACTGCGCAGAAATGTCATTTCTTTGATATGACCTTTTCTTCTTTCTTTTGATTCACACTGGCCTCCTCCAGCACCCTGCCTCACCCACCTCCCTCTCCTTGGCATGTCCACCTCCTTAAGCATTAAGCCCTCAGGACAATGAGGTTCTGATTAGCGTCAAATAATCTTTGGAGCAAAACCTCGGGTCTGTTGACACCAGAGATAGTTCCCCCAAACCAGAGATAACATCCAGGCCTCGGAAAACTACAAAACCAGATGGGATGACCAACGGCCCTCTCCCCTAGCTCCAGCCTCCCTCTCAGAGGAGACCGTGACCCTGACCCCAGCGCTAACTCCCTTAGTCATCAAGATGGGCGACTTTCCCCCTGTGTAACCCATGCCCGAGAAGCCGGTTCTTTAGCATTAGCTCACCTGTGTCTCCGGGCATGGGCCGCTTCCTAAAAAATAAACCCTTTTTTGGCTGCAAACTCCCGTTTGTGTTTTATTGGGCTGTGACGCGTGCAGGCAGACGGACCCCTTTGGACCGGTGACAGACTCTGGAGGAGGAGAAATAGGGAGGCAGACACACACAGCTTACCTCTAGTGCAGGCAGACCAAAGCCCGTCTGATGAAACAGGCTGAGCTCTGCGCTTCATAACCGCGAGGCTCGTTGATCCGTGGCGCTCTGCGTCTGTGAGTTGGCCTCGGCTGCACCCTTCACCCTGGAACCGGCAGCCTCTACCTGATAATGGGGGAGACACCCCACGCAGCCGCTTCTCCAACCCAACCAGCGCGCGGCATCAAAGCTCAGCAAACATCTACAGTGTAGAAGAATTTCTTATGAGTTCAGAGGAGGACACACAGAAAACTTTAACTCGCAAATCCTGCGCTGCACTTGAAATAGACACACGCAAGCCACACTTCCTTCGGTGTCTCCTTCCTGTACGACGTGCGGCATATGTGCGGCATGCGGTGTGCCGGGCTCTGCGTCAGGGCCTGGGCTAGAGCGGCGAGGCGGGCGCCCGTCCTCAGGGAGCAGACCTTCGGGGTCCTGCTCCTCCACGGGGCACCAGGATGTGCAGATGGGAGGGGGCGGGGCGGTGGCAGGTTTGGGGAGCTCGGCTCCTCTTCTAAGCTCCTGGGTTCGAAGCTCAGGATTTGTTCCGTCCAGTCTGATGGTCATTTCCTGAAGCAATCAAGAGCAGACAGCAGTTTCACACCCTGCATTTCTTGCTTCAGGTTTAAGTGCCCCCTCGGGTTGTTCCTTTGCTTCCTTTCCAATCTCAAACACGGGGAGCTGGGCGTTAGTGAAGGTTGCCCCAACTCCTTTCGAACGGTCACAAGGGTTGAGCTCCGTCCTGAAGCTGAGAGCTCTGGTCTTTTCCCCCTCCCCTCCTGTCCAGCTGCAGGTCTCAGTGACAGGAAGGCTGGTACAAATGCAAGAGCTCGGCTTTTAGGCTGATTTGGAAAAGTGATGGTTATTCTTTTTTTTAAGGACTGGCAAGTTCCTTTGATTACTGGGTGCCAGGCACTGGACTGGGCTTCAGCACCCAGAAACTGCACCCGAGAAGTGGGGGAGAGAGAGATGATGTCTGCAATGCGAGGTGACAGGGCTCTGACAGAGGATGGGGAAGCGGCCGTGGCTGTGGGCCCAGTGGAAAAGTACCTGGGCCGTGATTCATCGGGGATGAGGCTCAGCTGGTGCCTCGCCATTGTCATCCTGGAGTGCTGACCGCCTGAGGCCATGTCCAACGTGGAACCAATTTAAGGGAAGAAAGTGAATGAAAATCAAGAGAAAAGTGTATTCACCTCAATGCTGTACCTGGCTTCTGCGGCCAGCTTCTGTCGAACTGACCAGCAGAAGACCAGTGCCCATGTGTGCCTGGCAGTGTCTGCTGGTGTCTGGCACCACGGGCAGGTTAGGCTCCGGCTTGCAGGCAGCACCTGGCGCCTGCGGCCGGCAGTGTGGAGGCCCATCTGAACACAGATCGGCTGCTGAAATAAGGGCTGTGAGTTAGACACATGGAATTCCCAGTGCCGCCCAACTCTGGGTCTCCGAGGGGTCAGTCTGGCCGTAGGCTGACAGGATGGTTTCCGCTGCAGTCTCGTAGCATCAGCGCATGGTGATGGCCCGTGCGTGGGGCTCTGCCCTGCTGCTCCTCGGAGCTGTTGGGCGTTCTGACCCCAGGGAGGCTCACTCACAGCTCCTAGGGTTCCCCCCTCCCCCTCCCCCTAAAGCAGCGTTTTGGGGCTATAATTCAAATGCCATGCTCTTCACTGAGTAAAAGTGCACGCTTCGATGGTTTGTAGTATACCCACAGAGAGAGGCCACCCTTGGCACGATCCATTTCAAGCTGTTTTTATCACCTCAAAAAGAAGCCCTTACCCTTTGGGGGTGCCCTCTCCATTCCCTCCCCTCCCAGCCCTCAGCAGCCACAGCCTACCGTCTCTCTGTAACCCTCCCTGCCCCAGACGTTTCACATGGATGGAACTGTATCATAGGCCTGCGGTCTTTGTGTCCGGCTTCTTTCACCGAGGGAGATGTTTTCCAGCGCCGCCCGCTGCTGCGGCACGTGTCGGTACTTCACCCTTTTCATGGCTGGATGACACTCCCCGGTACCGACTCGGCGCATCAGCCGCACTTTTGGGTCATTTCTGCCTTTGGCTGTAATGAATAATGCTGCTTGGGACATTTGAACTCGTTTCTGTGTGGATGTATGCTTTTGTTCCTCTCAGGTGTATCCCTAGGAGTGGAATTGCTGGGTCGCACGGTCACCGTTGAATTATTTGAGAAATGGCCAGTCTGTTTTTCAAAGCAGCTGCACCACTTTGCACCCCCTCCAATGAGGTAGGAGGGTCCCCCTTTCTCCGCATCCTCCTGCTTCTTACCCGATCTTCAGGTTCTGGCCAGTCTGGCGGGTGTGGAGCGGTACTTCATTGCGGTCTTGGTCGGCTGGTGACTGATGACACCGAGCACCTTTTCATGTCCTTACTGGCTCCTCTAAGTTGATGGGGTATTTATTTTTTCCTTTTTCAAAAGTTTTGTTTCCAAATTTCAAAATCATTTTAGGTTTAGAGGAGTGTTGCAAAACTAGTACAACACGCTCGTTCACCCTCACCCAGATTCCCCAAACGTTAACCATGCTTGCTTACTCATTCTCCAACTCTGAAACGTTTCATGGTAAGTTGAAACGCAAAGGCCTTTTACCTCTAAATACTTCGTGTATTTTCTTTAAAAAAAAAAAAAAAGCCCCAGCGTTCTCTTAGGCAACCACAGAACATGGTCAAAATCAGAAAATCAGCACCAACTCAAAACTGTAATTTACTGAATTTAATCCAGTTCTGCCAAATCTCTGGGTATCAGCATTTTTAAAATGCTCACAGGTTATTGTCTGCAGGCAAAATAGAGACAGATTCAGAGAGAGAGAGAGCAGGCTGACAGCTCTGGGGGTGGGGGTGGGGGTGGGGATTGAGCAGAAAAACAAAAGCACTCAGGGACCCAGAACCACAGTGCAGTGATTCGGGGGTGGGAAGGGGGTGGGGGGAGGTGGAGAGGGTAAAGGGGGACAAACAGTGATGGAAAAAAGCTCACAGGTGATTCTAATGGACATTCGGGATCTCAGCTCTTTGGGCAGAGGGGCACAGGGACAGAAGAATGCCCTCCCTGAGGTCGTCAGCAATGAGAGCAGTTTTCAGGGTGCCCCCACCCCTGGGGCACCTTGGTAGGTGGGACTTAAGAAAAGACGCCTTTCCTGAGCCTGGACTGGGTGGCAACCAGCTTGGCGAGGGGACAGCACCTTTGTCATTGCATCATGCCCCTAGGAATGAGTGGCTGAGGAGGAGGAGGGGAAAGGCAAGGCCCCTGGTTTCCTGGGACCCCCAAGTCTGTTCTGCTTAGTGGGACATGTGCCCTTCCTTTCTGCCCGGGGAGAGTCAGTGCTTGGCATTGGAGTGGGGCGGAGAGAGCGCTGGCCCCAGGCAGAGGGACAAACTGTTTCTTTGTTGCGCTCTGTGCTGGCAGCTGCTGCAGTCCGAGCTGGGCTCCTTTCAGCACGCACCCTCTCTCGCCTGCCAGCTAGCACCTGCCTCTAGACTCCGCCCATCCCTCCCACCAGCTTCCCCCCATCCTGGTGGTCTTTCCAACACTCAAATCTGACCTCCCCTCTCTCCTGATGAAAACCCCAGTGGATTGCATGCTCCTCCCTGTTCAGTAAACCCAAGCAGTGGTGTCCCCGCCCTTCCCAGACAGGGGCCCCCAGCACCCACTCACTCCTGGGACTCACTCTGGCAGTGCTCTGCAGAAGTCCTGCTGAGTCTTGCTCCTCCCCCACGGTAACTCCCAGAGTGTGTTTATGGAGATATGTGGGAGAGCAATGAAGGAATGGACGAGATGGTGGACCCACATGGACTTAGTGCCTCGTTACGCAAAGTGGGGTCGCCAGACCAGCAGCAGCCTGGCACCTGAAACTTGTTCAAACTGCGAGTTCTCAGGCCCTGCCTCAGGCCTGTTGCATCAGAAAGGGGGAGTGAGCTGAGCCAGCCCTCCAGGTGCCTGGGCTGCACAGTTAGGTTCGAGCTCAGAGCTTGGGCCACAGGGAAGTCCAGGCAGGACCAGGGGGAACTCAGCCCTTCTCTGGTTCAAGAAATTCAAGGCATAAGTTCTCTGCGGCCAGCGAGTCAAGAATACCAATTCGTATCTCCAACGCACTGGTTATGTGCCAGACGAAGGAAACGGGAAGGTGCACGGGTGGGAGAGTGGGACTGGGCAAGGGGACCCCAAAGCCTGTAGAAGGCCATCAGGGCGGCCCCTTGAGCTCTGGGCTAGCTTTGGGGTTCCACAGATGGAGGCAGACACCTCAGCCATCGGTGACTCCGGGTCCAGGCCTTCAGGGCAGGCAGTCCTGCAGAAAAGTGTGTCATTCAGTTGTATCGGGGTGCTCTCACAGTTTTGCACTTCGCATTGTCCCCATTAGTTCAGGGATTAAAAAAGAAATAACACTTGGCAGTGTAGGTAAGAAAATAGCAGTGCAAGTTTGTACAGAAAGCATCTGGACCTTCTCGGTCAAGCTGGTTTAAAGTTTTGATATCCAAGCACCTTAGAGCTCTTGTGGCCCAATAAACTTGGTAAATGCCTTTTACTGCTTATGGAACTTTGGTCCTTCATGCATGCTTTAGCACCTGTATAATTTTTTTTTAAGATTTTATTTATTTTTAGAGAGAGGGGATAGGAAGGAAAGAAACATGATGTGTGAGAGAAACAGCGATTGGTGCCTCTCACATGCCCCAACTGGGGAGCTGGCCTGCAACCCAGGCAGGTGCCCTGACTGGGAATTGAACCAGCGACCTTTCAGTCTGCAGGACAGTGCTCAATCCACCGAGCCACACCAGCCAGGGCAGAGCCTATATAATTAGACAATGGAATAACTCAAAAGTTGAAATCCTCCCTGTCTGTTATAAAAAATTTCTTTTATAAGCATATTTAAAATCCCAGCTCAGATGATCCTGCCCACCAGGCAGCGTGTTCTGACTGTGACCTTGTGCAGCTTCCCTGCTGCCCTCCCACCCCCACGCCCACCCCGAGTCACAGGACATCGACAAGCTGTCGTTCCGTCCCTGCTGGTGGCTGCCTGTGGCTCTGTTCCAGCTGTGTCTGATGTTTGGTCATTGAGAGCGGAAAGATTTGGTCACGTGGCAGGCAATTTAAATTTTCTAAAGCAAATCTATCAGAAGGAGCCAATATCAATGCAAACATAGACCGCTGGTTTTCTGCAGTCGCTGTGAGGGGAAGGTCGGTCTAAACTCAGGGACGGTCCGAGGGACAGCTCTCGAAAGATGGAAAGGAAACACAGCACAGCAACCAGGCCTGGGACTGGTCTTCTGGGGCCCTTCTTTAATTCATAGACGTGAACGTTTTGTGATTTTGATGTTAGAAATGCTAGTATTTCTAAAGTGCTTCAGAAGATCTCCAAAATATTTAAACACCCTTGCCATTTGAAGGAGGGGTTTGCATGGAAGAGGTCACGCTCTAATGTTAATTGTTACAAAGCTGATGGAAATTTTTTTTTTTACGTCTACCTGACTGGGTTACATTAAATACATCTTCAGTCAATTCGAAGTGCTCCTTACGCTAAAATCTAATGATGTACCTCTATTTAAAAATGTATACGTTACTGAATGCAGTTTTTCCCCCAAACCACCATCCCTGCTACAGCAAGACAATTCAGTCAAAGCAGGTCCCCATCGGAAGCCTGCCAGGGCCTCATCAGCACCAAAGCCCAGCGCCCTCCGGGCAGCCAGAGCCCTGCCCCAGTGGCCGTCCTCTCCAGCAACCAAGGACAGCTTCAGTTCCCCCAGCTGGGCGGACACTGGGGGTCGGGTTAGCAAGTGTAGACTTCATTTTACTGCAGTCGAGAGGTCCTGAAAATCACTGGGTGGAGCGGTGATACATTACAGAGAGAGTCCACATCATGACTGGGTTTTGGTCCCGTGGCTTAGGAAAGACAGCGTCCCCACCCATTCTGGGTCCTTCACGTGTTTGGGAGGAACGAGGACCTGAGCAGGAGGCCTTCCCCGTCCTGGGCGGCGCGGTCCTGGGGGCTCTGTTCCAGTTCCGGCGCCTCCTTTCCTAATCAAGGCTCTGGCATCTGCAGGGCATCATTGTTCACTGTTCATGAATAGACTTGACCTTGCTCAAAATTAAAGCTTAAAGGCAGGATATTGGGGCTGCAGAGAGAATGGCAGGGAACTCGTCTGTGTGACTTCCGAACTGCCCCGTTTTCTCTGGAAAAATCCTCTCGGAATCGGTGCCAAGACCTGGTGAGTGAAAAATGAGTTTTCATAATGTATCAAAAACATGCATCTTTCAGAAAGAAACTTTCTTTATAAATGACATCAGAGGGGAAAGACAGAGAGAGAGAGAGAGAGGACAGCCCTTTCAGATCAAAGGCACCTCTTGCAGACGTGGCAATGGTGGGACTGAAAGATCAACGGCAGGCTGTGACACCAGGTTCCCGGCGACGTGTTCCGCATGTTCTGCGTGTGTGCTTGCACAGACACACGCAGGCTCACGCACAGCGCTCCCGGTGTGGACCGGTCAGGGCCCTGGTCACTCTTCCAGTGGGACTTGAACGTCTCGGAGTCAAAGGACTTGTCCGGGCTCCGCTGTCGAGTCGCTTGTCTCGGTGGCCTGTGTCGCCGTCAGAGCTGGGGTGAGTGGCCCCTGTGCCTGGGAGAGGGTTGGGGATGCGATCCTAGTCTAAGACCTTGGCATTGAGAATGATGTTTCTCCGGCGCTGCCAGGCCTTCACTCCGCTCTCCTCTGCCTCCTGCTGACGACACCTCCCGCGTGGTCCCCAGTGGCAGAGGTGCCGTCCTCTCCCCTCCCTGGGCGAAGAGCCGCGTGGCCACTGTGGTTTGCAAGTACTGGCCACGCCCATTACACACGGGCCCTAGGCTGTGAACGAACTAAGTCGGGAGTGGTTCCAGTGTTCTGGTGGTCACTCCAGGCAGACGTGTTGTCACTGCCCTTTTCCGGGGGAAGGTCCCTGAGGTTCTTAAACAACATGCCCAAGGTCACAGAATGGAGGGCCAGAAGTTAGATTTGGAATCCAAGCCCATCAAACGACAGGGCTTCTGGCTGGACTTTAGACAGGATGCTGTGCGTCAGCAAATGCCAGTTATTCTGCACTGGTGGAGTCCCGTGTGTGAGATGAGAGGGCGGGGTGCGGGGCGATGGGGGCTCAGTGGGGCGCTGGGGGACTCACGCTGTCACAGGAGAGGAGCTTGGAGACCCACCCAGCAGCCCGTGGGGAAGCTGTGGCCACACTTTGCTTTCAACTAGCTCCATCGATGTGCAGTCTGGCCCCGTGGCTGGGGGTGGAGGAGGGGGACTTGCAGGCAGAGACCGTTTAGAAGGTGTCCTGGCTCCATCTTCACTAGTATGTGAGGCTGAGGAAGTCACTTGTCCCTTCTGCCCTCGGTTTCCTCATCTGTAAAAGAAGAGTACAGGACAAAAATAATTTTTCACCAATTTATTCACCACCACATCTCCACTTACTTTATCTGTCTCTCCTGGGCTGCAGTGGGGACTCCTTTATCTGCTGATTGCTCACCCCGCCCTGCCCGGCCGCCCCCTGCTGAGTCATCACAGCTGGCCAGCGCCTCAGGCCCTCTCATCTGCAGAGGTGCCCAGCCCCCTCTCCAGTATCCGGCGCTGAGTAACTTCCCAGGCGAGGCCTCCCTTCCCGCAAGGTGGAGGTCTGGCTGTAGGAAGTACTGCCCTGGGGGCCCGGGGGACCACAGGGTCTTTCTCACGTCCCAGGTCTCACGTCCCAGGTCACTGGACCTCCAGCCTTCAGGCTCCTGGTCCCAGAGCCCCTGGGCACTCACGTGGACCATATTTGGGAGGTGCTTTGAGGGGGCAGTTATAAATACTTGAGTTTAAAGCTGCTGATTTTTTGTTGGGAAAGGAGTACACAAGGGAAAGACGGAAGAATAGTGCAAAAATCTCTAAGCCTCCCTCCCCCTTCCCGTGCCAACTGCCCCCCAAGGCCCGCATTCCCTGGCCATCTGCCCTTGGGCAGCTCTGCGAGCCGACCCCTGCATGGCAGGGCATGGGGAAGCCACCCTCCTCCGGGGTCCTGGGGGAGCTTGGCCCCTCTGCTCCACGTGGCCCGGAGGCTGCAGCCCAAGGGCCTGGCAAAGTCTGGGGACCCCCCTCCAGGGTCCCCACCCCTGCCCCTCCCTGTGACTCACATCTGTCCACAAAGGATGTGCCCAATACTGAAGTGGAAGTGCAAAGGTGAGCCATTTTATTTGAAAACGAGAATATTTAGAATCTTGCATGTGGTGAAGAATTTACAGCACCAGCCCCTCTCCTGCCCAAGTCTCCCATCCCCTGGGCCCTTAGGAGCTTCTCCCATCTCCTTCCAGAGCAATTCTGTGCAGGTCCAAGCACGCGTCCCACCCACAGCTTTAAAAGGAATCAGGGGCAAATTATTATATTCTAATCACTTCGCTTTTTGTCACCCAAGCCCAGGGTCTGGACACAGGCACTCTGACAGCCCCATGGGAGTCGCATTCTTTGTTGGCTGCACAGGGCCCACGGTCACAGTCGTGAGTTCTGGGCCAGTGGCTGAGTCCCAGAGATGCCAGCGGTGCCACCATCGCGCAGCGCCACCTCCCTCCCACCACTCCACCCCTCTCTCCGCAGCCAGGACAGGTCCGCAGCGCAGCAAGCTGCGGGAACTTCCAGGGGATTCTCGTGCGAGGGACCTCCGCAGGTTTGCCCATTGCAGAGTCTCCTTTTAATTTTAAGGTGGCAAGTTGTGCTGAGCAACAACACAAAAGGCGAATTACTGGTACCCGTAGACCGGGAAACGGAGCCCCGCGGAAGTGGCCCGCGCCCCGCCCCGCCCCGCCCGGGCCCACGAGCCCAGGCGTGCCCGCCTGGCCCCCGCTGCAGGCAGTCCCAGGTCCAGCCGCCCGCCCTCCTGCCCGCCCTCCGGCCGGCCCCCCTCCCGGGCGCCGTGCCCATCCCCAAAGCGGCTCGTCACCGCTGCGAGGCCAATGGGCTGGGTTGCGCGGCCGCGCGCACTCTCACCGCGTCCCCAGTCCCTCCCGCGCTCTCTCCGGAGCAGCTCTCCAGATCTGCAGCCGTCTCCCGGCCCGCTGCTGCTGCCGCCGCCGCCACCCGAGCCGCCATGCAGCCCGCGCATGCCTCGTCCCTCCCGCGGCGGCTGCTGCTGCTGCTGCTTATGGTACACGTCTCGGTGCAGCTGCCCAGGTCCAGCCGTGCGTCGCTAGCCCCCGCCGGCTGCCCAGAGCGCTGCGAGGCAGCGCGCTGCCCGGCGCCGCCAGGACACTGCGAGGGTGGCCGCGTCCGCGACGCGTGCGGCTGCTGCGAGGTGTGCGGTGCGCCCGAGGGCGCCGAGTGCGGCCTGCAGGAGGGCCCCTGTGGAGAGGGGCTACAGTGCGTGGTGCCCTTCGGGGTTCCCGCCTCGGCCACCGTGCGGCGGCGCGCGCAGGCCGGGTTGTGTGTGTGCGCCAGCAGCGAGCCGGTGTGTGGCAGCGACTCCAACACTTACGCCAACCTGTGCCAGCTGCGCGCCGCCAGCCGCCGCTCCGAGAGTCTGCACCAGCCGCCCGTCATCGTCCTGCAGCGAGGCGCCTGCGGCCAAGGTACCTGCGGGCGGTGTTCCCCATCCTGCCCTGCCGACCCTACCTCCGGGGAGCTCCCAACTCTCCCCATCCCGGCCCCAAACTGCCCCTCGCAGGACAGACGGGCAAACCGAGGGTCAGGAAAACATTGCGGGATGTTCAGGCACCCACTCCCTGGGAGCGAAGGGCGCAGACCCGGGGCAGTATGCTGCGGGCTCCCCCTGAGCCAAGCTTTGCGCCTAGCCTGGGGTTCGTTAGGCAGGCGGTGGGCGCCCAGCATGCTGTCCTGCAGTCAGGGTGACAGGGCGTCCCACCTGGTGGCTGGCTGCTGGGTGCCGTACAGGGAACCCCACAACACCTACCCGGGGATAAAGATAGGAATGTGAGCTTATGGGAGGAGGGAAGTTCGGGCCTGGGGAAGGTAAGTGCCTTGTGCCAAGCAATCTGGAGTCATTGGGACCACAGGGACTCATTTCTGTCGCTTTCCATTCCGCAATACTTCTCTGCATCTGACTCCCCTCCTGCCCACCCCCCCCCCCGCCGCCCCTTTAAAACGATCCACACGTTCACTTTATTATGGGTCCTGACTGTGACAACTTTGTTTAACTTTTTATTTGAAAGGAACGGTGCTGCCCTTCCTGCGCCCAAGTCTCCCCAGACGGTCTCCCTGGCTAGGCATGGGCTTCTTGCTGCAGACGCCGCAGTGGCGTGGCTGCGGGCCTTGCTTCTCCGTGTTTTGAGCCAATCCCACAAAAATGAAAGTGGCTCTTTTTGAATAAGCTTGATGGGCTTTTGGGTGGCTGCATCTGAAGAGGTGGAGTGTGGGGGCTTAGGGATGAGAAGAACTGTGCCCCTTCTCTCTTTTCTGTATCAACAAGCCGCGTCTCTGGTGGTGGGGGTGCTGAGGGTGGAGAAACCTTCAGAGAGCTTCCAGAAGGACGCTTCTTCTCTCCAGGCGGAGAGACCATGTGGGTAAACAGTGTGGAGTTCAGCTGCGGCCAGTCCAGCCTTTTAGGGAGGGGCCAGCGGGGCTTGGCAGTGTCCCTGGCTGCAGCCACCCTCTGTCTCCACGCCCTGAGCAGTGCATGGAGAGGGGGCGAGGGGAGCCCAGCGGAGGGGCTGGCCTGGATTTTCTTTGTCGGAATGTGACTAACTGGGACCTGGCACAGTTTGACTCACACTGAGGGGAAGGTGCCAGGGAGTGCAGGAGAACTTGGAGAGTGCGGGGAGCCTGGTACCCACCCTCAGGAAACAGCCTGGTTGGGGGAGGGTAGGAGAGCTCCCCGCAGAGGAGTGAGTGACCGCAGAGGGTCTGCGATGAAAACGCACACCTATTGGTGCCCGCCCTGCGCTCCAGCCCCTGTGCGGAGGTGCCACACGCGGGACCTCACTCTGTGTTCACAGCCGTACGAGGGGGCGTCTCTGCTACCACGCCTGTTTCGCAGGGAGAGGAACTGAGGTTGCTGTGCATGCCCAAGGCCGTTCGGCCAGAGTCTGAGCCCAGGCAGCCTGCTCCGAGTGCAGCACTCAGCCCCAGAGCTGGGGGGAGAGGTTGGACAGGACGACAGACGTTTCCAGAAGGCTAGGACGTGCATCCCAGCTGGAGTGGGGCACAGCCTGAGCGAAGCCTAGAAGTGGTGAATTGACTGGTGCATCCGGGACGTGTGGGGAGGACGGCGGGGGCGAAGCAGTTGCTGCCTGGGGTCCTGAGTAACTGGCACCCAATGTACTGCCAGTGAGGTGAGTCCCTTAGTGACTTTGGAGTTGGCAGCCATTCGCAGTCACTGTGTGGAGGGAAATAGGTCCTCTCCCTGGGTCAGACCCTCCGCAGGCTCCATGGAGAGCCGGCCAGTGGGCAGCCACGGAAGGATGCCAGAAGGATGCATGTGGCCTCGAGAAGAGGGGGAGACAGAGAGGGTGCAGCGCCATGCTCATCCTTCCCTCTTTCTTTCTGCAAATATTTGTTGAGAGAGCTCTGCAGCATGTCTGGAGCTTTTTGTCTGTTTGCCTGCCTGCCTGCCCTGAGGAGGCGCCAGATAGGCAAGCGGGTGGAGGATGAATGGATGAATGGATGAAGAAACAAGAAGTGCTGGAACTACGCAGCCATCCAGTCTTCCTTTAATGGGAGGCTTTGCTTTTTCCACCCCCCCTCCCCCACTCCTGTGCCCTTGACCTTGCGGAGGTGCCCCTGAGGATAGGAGCCTGCAAGCCAAGACTTCATTCAGTGGCAGCCCTGCCCACCTGCAGGTCGCAGAATGTCATTGTTAAATGAGGTGACTTGGCCGGCTGCTCTGGCTGAGAGGGTTGGCAGGAGTGCTGTTTTAGTGGGGAGTTGGGGGGGGCGGGGCATAGGAGGCCTTTTGGAGGAGGTGCCTGAAGAGCCTTGCCAGGAACTGAGGGAGGAGCTCTGAGACAGGAGGCAGGCCCACGATCTCCAGGATGCTCCGGAGGGCTTGTCTGAAGCAGAAAGGAAGGACAGGGCCGGGAGGAAGTGCCCTAGGGCCAGAGGTCCCTGGGCTGGTGAGCAGCGTTTCAGAGGCAGCGTGGGTCTTTGGATGGTGGAGTGTGGCATCCTTCCAAAAAGAGCTTTTTCGTCTGTGAGCTGTTTAGCAAAGGCTCCAGGGGACATCTCTAATCACGCTCCTGGAATCGAAGGCAAATCACCTATTTCAGAAACCCATGCTGTAGTCGGGGTTTGGACGGGAAAGCGTCCAGTTGTGCTAGAGAACAAAGGTCTGGCCGTGTCCACCATCAGCAGTTTGGATTAGTTCAAAGCAGAAGCTCTGTGCTGGTCAGGAGATTACAAAAAAGGAAGGAATTGTAATTAACAATAGTATAATAACACAGACTAACGTAGGTTTGGTGCCTGTCCTATGCCCAGGATCTCTGAGCCCATTTGACCCTCCTGGCCGTCCTGTGAGGGGCAGCGTAGCCCCCCTGTGTCACCACAGGGAGACAGAGGCCAGGGTGGCACCTAACCCAGGACTTGAACCCATGCATCAGGTCCAGAGCCCGTTCCCAACCTCCATGCTGTGTGCTGACAGAGAAACGGAGGTTCTAAGCCAACCCCATCTAAGACTCAGCGAACCGCTGGAATAAACTGCTCCAGACAGCCACGACCTTGAGACGAAATGTGAGACACATCCCAGCTCTCAGGCCGCAGGCACGGGAGCTGGAGGACAGGGCAGCCCCCAGTTGCCCTCAGCGCAACCCTCGCCGAACCAAAGCGAACGAACAAGGGGCTGTAATACAGGAGTGTCCAAAGCGGAGCTCTGGGCCCCAGGTCGCTGGCGGGGAGAGAATTCCCGAAGCCTGGCCTGGGTGTGCAGTGTTGTACACTCTGCTTTGAATGGACGTGAAGCCAGGAAACAGGCCTGAAAAAGACTCCCAAACACCAGAAGCCAAGTCCATTTGTCCTCCCGGTACACACTCCAGGAAAGCCCACCTGACCACAAACAGCAGCAGCCCAAGGGTCTCCACGCCCGGGGGGTTGAGGGCGCCCTGTGCTGGTCTCACCCGGCGCTGATGGCGGAAGGCCTCTGAAGGCGGAGGCTGGCCCGGCGCTCCAGGTAAAGAATCGCAGGCTTCGGTGTTTGTAAGGCATGCTCACCTGGACTGGTTATCTGCTTTTTTCCCCACTCCTCAGCTGAGGATATGTTTATTATTAATGCCAGAGAGAGGAAGGGAGAGAGGGAGAAACATCGATCAATTGCCTCCCACACACGCCCCGGCCAGGGGTTGAACCGGCAACCCTTCGGTGTCTGGGTTGACTCTCCAACCAACTGAGCCGCCTGGCTAGGAAAGTTGTTATCTTCTTTCATTCCATGTTCGTTTTGCTAAAGAGTTAAAATATTAAGGTTTTATAACATTAGTAAGTTAACAGCGAAAGCCAAGCGTTTGAGTAACTTCACTCCATCCAGAGCTGTAAATTGGTTGCGTCAGAACCTAAAAGAACTGCTTTGGTGAGCGGCGGTGGTGGGGACCGTGAGCTGACTGGCGGGAAGCCCGGCAGCCTTGGGACTGTGGGCTGGCTCCCGAGTCCACGTGGAGCTGTGGGATCCTGGACGCGGTGCCGTGCTTTGGAGCGAGCAATCACAGTTTCCATGAGCTTATATTTGAAGTGAATAAATAGCTCTCTGGTCAGGCTTCGTTTGAAGAAGAAATCAAACTTGGCAAGGGTTGAGGGTTCTTGGAAGGCCAGCTGGGGCGGAGAGACCGCGGGCGGGCAGCTGGCTCGGGCCCTTCCTCGGCTGTTACCTGACCAGGTGACCAGCCCCCGACCTCCCAGGGCCTCGCCGTGGTGGGATTGGACCAGATGATCTCGCTGGGCCCTTCTGGCTGCCCTGGCTGTGATTCATGTAAGAAAACCAGTCTCTGGAGAATTGTGCTCACCTCATCCCTGTTTTAAAGGCCGGGCTGACTTCTTTAGGAGTTCATTCCTTTTTTAAAAATTATTGATGGTTAAAGCCAAGGTTGTCCTTGAATGCATGTGGCCCATCTTGGGCCCGGTGGCCTTGTACTTTGTTCAGCTTTGTGCCGGCTGCTGCGAGGCCCCAGATGGCCACAGTGGTGACAAGCCCACCCCCAGGACAGGAGCTCCAGGGAGCCTGGTGCTGCACGTGGCTTCCCAGGGGCCTGGAGGCTGGGCTGCTGGGGTCCATGGGAAGAGGTCCCTCCTGAGCCCTTACGTGTCTCCTTCCCCACCCTCCCTGTCATTAAGGAAGAAAGAGAGAAAATCAAAGAGAAACTGTGACGTCCAGCCATTCCATGGCTTTTCCAAAAGGCCCCCTGCAGTGGCGGGAGAGCGGGTGCTGCTGGGTGGCGTGTGTCTGAGGGGCACGGGCCAGGACACCGCGCAGCAGGACAGACGCAAGTGGCAGCGAAGAGGCCTGTCTGTTGCTGCCGAGGGGCACAGAGCTCAGCTTTTGGCATCAGAGACGTGAGGTCCATTTACAGCATTTATTGAACACCTACTGTGCACTCAGAAGGGTCCGGGTTTGGGGAGTCAGTGGTGAGTAAGGCTCAGTGGCCCGTTACCTCGAGTTCTAGTCTGTCATGTAACACCCAGCTAAGGACTGGGCTTCAGGAGCCAGAGCAGCACTTGCTGGCTGTGTGGCCTGGTCTCCCTAAGTCTCAGTGTCCTCGTCAGTAAATGAGCGATAAAATTACTAGCACGTCCATCCATACCTCGGAGGGTTGTTGGAGAGAGGAAGCACCTAATCCTATGATGAGCAGAAAACTGCGCCAGAATGCAGCCAGCAGAGTTGGCAGAGCATCCTCACCCTCCTCATCCTCGAGCTGGCCCACAGGAAGAGTTGTGATGGGCTTGTCTCCCTGGGGATAAGGTGGGCAGCGGGTTATAGGAGGGGGAGGAGGCAGGGGGTGTGTTCTGGAGCCTGGCTTGGAATTTGTCACAAGTCAGTTAGAAAAGGTTCTCTAGGCAGAGGGATCCGGAGATGACCTTGCTTGTCACCTTTGGAACCCCGCAGGGGTCGCCTGTTTCAGGTGGGAAGTATGTGCCTTCTCCTGAATGAAGACCTGCATGTCTGGAATGCCTGGGATGTTACAAATGTCACCTCATGAACCTTCCCTGGACGTGGCAACACTCAGGAGTTGGCAGTTGTGCAGAAGCCCCGAGACCCGCTTGAACGGTGCTGGGCTTGGTTTCCACGCTTTGGAAATTCCTCGCAGGGAAAGATGGGTCACATCTCTGGGAGACCAAAAATAGTGTGGGAGTCCACGGATACTCTATTCGTGTAGATTCCTAGGACAAAGTGTCAAATAAGCCTATTTCATGACAGTAATTCTCATTATGTGACAGCAGCTGGTCTCACCAGCAGACAACCCTGGCTCCCCAGGCACGTGATGGTCTCGGAGGGCCTATTGTTGTGGCTGGCGTTCGGATCATTTGCAAATTTGAAGAAGCTCATCTTTGTGAGTCAGAGCCTTGTGCAACATTTTCAGGCCGGCCTCGGGAAACTTTTCAAAGTTCATTATGCAATCAGATCTTGAGAAGGTGGTAGGCCCGCCTGTGTGGTGAGCTGTTCTGCTTTGTTTTTTCCTCCTCTCGGGACAGGTTTTGGGGCATCGTCCAGCAGTCGAGTCAGCTCGCACCCCGTGCCCAGGAGAGACCTCTCTTTGGTGGCAGCGTGCCAGGCGGCGGTCACCGCTCGGTGGAGATGGATGGAGGGGGTGTTCTACCAGTCGAGGTTGCCCAGGCAGATGGCTGCCAACTGGATACGGAGGAGGGGGGACTCAGCAGTTAGCAGTCACAGCTGCCTCTCTCTGGCACAGGCTGAGCTAGCCTGGGGGGCAGGGGACACTATTCTCTGGGACAGCCTTGGATGGAACAGTGCCTGAAAGGCTGGGTGCTGATCCTGTGATGGGACTGCCTTGCTCTTCCCTCATCGGGATTCCGGGAGGCGGGGCGTTATCCCAGTCTCCCGGCGGAGGACAGGGGTGAAGTCCCGAGAAGTGAATGAATCCTCCAAGGCTCCCAGTGGGAGGAGGCAGAGCCAGGACTGAACCCAAGTCTGTCTTACTCTCCAGCTGCTCCAGAGGCTTCTTTGACTCTGGTGTTACTTCAAGGCGTGCTGTTTAATCTTCAAATATTTGGGGGCTTTCCAGCTATCATTCTGTGACTGATTACGAGTGCAGTCCCCTTGTGGTCTAAGAACATTCTTCATAGGGTGTCTATTCTTCGACATTTGTTAGGGCGTGTTTTGTGGTGCAGAAGGTGGTCTCTCCTGGCGAGCGTTCCACGGGAACAGCAGGGTGTTCTGCTGTAGGGCGGAGTGTTCTGTTAAGGTCAGTTAGGTCTGGAGCCCCTGCAGCGCTGTTCGAGTCAACTGCAGCCTCCCTGGTTTCCTGCCTGTGTGTCTGTCAGTTCTTGGGGAGGCGGGTGTTGTGGTCTCCTGAGTCAATGAAGAAGCACCGAACTGCTGGGTCCGTTAAGGTCCATGGTGTTAGGAAACCTGGGCCTTGCCCCGCTTGGACCTTTTGGATGAGTGACTATCTCCCTTTCCTCCATTTCCTAACACCGGCCTCCATTTCCTCATCTGCAACTTGGGACAGTGATGCTACCCCGGAGACCTCAGAAGGACACTGTGAGCATCAGCTGGGTCAGCCAGGAGCATTGCCGTTGTCAGGGGTCAGCATCTCCAGCTGGCAATCTCAGACTCTTCCAGGACTCCCGGCGGAACCAGCGCCAGTCAGTGGAGCCAAGGATGGGAAAGCAGGAGGCTTCCCGGGCACCGGGATATGGGTCTCCTCTGGGCATGCTCCCTTGTCTCACCGAGACATCGTAGCTCTTGGCCAAGGTGATGGAATGGTCCTCAGGCACTGACCGTCTGTTTTAGGGACGCCAAAGGCAGAGGTTGCCACCCTCGTCTCCCAGGGCAGACGCTGTGGTTCAAAACGGCAGAACCCCCACCGTGGCATGGCTCGCACCGCTGTCCGCACCTGCGTCACAGGGAGTGCGTGCCACTCACCGGGGGCCTGGGGCCTGCCTCCCGAGTTTCTCCTCTGCGTTTTGATGGAACATTGGCTGGTCAAGAAAGGGCCTGAGTTGAGGTTGCGTGGATCCTAGCTTGACGTTTCTCCATCAGTTCGACACTTTTGATGCTGAGAAGAGTAGCCCGATGTGGTTCCCTGGGAACAACCCAGGTGAAGTCCGATAGTGGCACAGAAGGTGTAGGCGGAACTTGACACCATCTAGAAAGGGCCCTCTCTGTGAGGTTGTGTGACACTCTCGTCTGTCATCTGTCCCCGTGGGATCCCTTCACTGGCCAGCCATGTAGTCCTCTGTCCTCTGAAAACTCTCACTGCACTCTCACCTTCCACAGCCCGTCTCTGACCACATTGACTCCCCGTTTTCATGTCTTCCAGCATCTTCTGGACAGGGACACCCCGTTCCCTGCGAGGACACTGGTGGCTGGCCAAAGCCACCAACTGGCTTGCAGAAAGGACAGAATCCTGGAGGGTGAAACCTGAGTGTGCAAGGTCCTTGCGGGTGCTATAGCCCAACCTGTCACTTTACAGATGGGGAAACTGAGGCACTCAAAGGCAGAGGCCAGGGTTCACCCACAGGGTTTTCCCAGGAAGCTGAGAAATGGTGCTTTTACTCCTGCTATGAAAGGATGCTAAAGAAAACTCATCCCCCCAAGGGTCTCCATGGGTTAGAAAAAGACCTGGAAGCTGTCCATATAAAGACTGATTTCTCCTCTCAAGTACTCTAAGTGCGTATTAATGCCCTTGAGCCATAATTACAGGGATGTTGCTGAGGGAAAAAAAACATCATTATAAGTCAGGGCTCAGATGCTTCAGTGTCTTTTGGGCTGTGGTTAGAACCTCTCCGGGCGGAGTCCGCTGTTTTCCCTCTTGGCATACAGGCCCCGTAAGTCACCTCTCTCACCCTTGTTTAGACATCCAGGGAAATGCATCAGCACATTTGCTCACATATTTTCCTGTATCAGCTCTTTCAAGGTATAAAGAGAGTCTAATTACGACATCAAAAATAAAGAGAAGCCCTGGGAGGTGTGGCTCAGTGGATTGAGTGCTGGCCTGCGAAACGAAAGGTCGCTGGTTCAGTTCCCAGTCAGAGCACATGCCCGCGTTGCGGGCCAGGTCCCCAGTTGGGGGCATGTGAGAGTCAACCAATCGATGTATCTCTCGCACATCAATGTTTCTCTCCCTAAAAATAGATAAATAAAATCTTAAAAAAAATAAAGAGAGGAAGAAAGGTCTGTGATCCCACCGTCATCCGGGCAGCTGCATCCTTTCCGTCCCGAGCATCACACCGGCATCTGGCGAGCTCTCGCCCTCTTCCTGGCCGCCTGCGCCATGGCCGCTGTTGCAGACAGTGTGGGAACGAACGTGTTCGTGTCTGTGGCTATTTCTGTATCTGGGCTTATTCCCTTGGGATAGGGACAAGTGCAATGACTGGTGGAAGGATGTGGATTTTTTTATGGCTCCTGGCGTATTTTGCCAAATTATTTTCCAGGTGTTTTGTGTCCATGTTCATTGCCATCAGCTACGGAATTATCACCCTCTTGAGTCACTGAAAGCTGGGAAGCCAAAGAGGAACCCCCCAAAGAAACCCTTCAGGATAAGCGGAGTGGGGTGATCACCAACCAGTCCTCCTAATGGGTCAGGAAACTGTCTGATCTGTCTTCATTCTCAGATTGATCTTGGGGGCTGAGCTACCTGGGAGTAGAATGAGCACTTCTGCGTTTTGGTTTTACCAGGGCATGGAGCTGTGGTCACAGGCTGTCTAACCCAGAAGGGGTCATGTGGCTGGTGAGGAGCTGGGACAAGCGAGGGGACGTGAGGGCCCGAGGTCACAGGTGAGGCCAGGACAGAGACCCGGAGTTTCTGGACGCCTGGCCCAGGGCTCTCTGCCTCCCGGACGCCAGCCTGTTCACTTTGTTTGGACAAGTGAAGAATGTGTTTATTCAAATGTTTTGTACACACAGACAGAAAGACAGCACAAGGCACACCTATCAAATCCAGTTTTCTAATAACCACATGAAAAAAGTGAAGAGAAACAAGTGGCATTAACTTTTTCTTTTTCTTTTTGTTTAGTTTTATTGAGATATAATTCACATTCCATAAAATGTACCCTTTTAAAGAAACCCGCCATCCCTCCCCATGCCCCCCAGTGCCCAGCCCTAGGCAACCGCCAATCTGCTGTCCTCTCAGCTGGATTTCCCTGTGACCAGACATTCCATATGAAGGGCATCAAATAATGCGTGGCCCTTCGTCACTGCCTCGCTCACTGAGCACAGCGTCTTCAAGGCACGTCCCTGCTGTGTCCGTGTCTGTACGGCAGCCCCTTCCTGACCGCGTGGCATTCCGCTGTGTGATCCAAGAAGGCCGGGCTTGTATCTGATCTCCTCTCCTGGGTGGGGGATGCTGACCCCAGCCCGAACGTCGCTTTGAAACTCCCCACCACTGAGGCGGCAGTGACTGGTTCTATGGGGACGACATCGGCGCATGTGGTGCAGGAAGCCCGCAGTGAAAACTGGAATACTCTATCCTGATGGGAACTACGCGCGGTGAGGGGAAGATCGGGAAGTCACTTCTCAGATTTATGAGGCCAGACCGCCTTGTGGGGGGCTGGGAAGGAGGTTGGAAGTGGTCTGGCCTGCCCTCGTCTTGCCAGTGAGGTAAGTGGGGCCCACAGAGGGGAAGCGGCCTGTCTCAAGTCTCAGGGCCCACTTCTTCCTTCTTCCTCGAGACGGACTCTCTCTGGCTTGGCTCATTGTTCTCCTCCTCATGTCTCACGCCTGGTGCATATCAGCAGGTGGGTACAGGGTCCTTCTGGATGGAGCGTCTGGCGTCTCTGTCACATTGTATCGCACCTCTCTACCGCTTTGTCCCTTTTCCCCAAGCCCCAGGCTGTCCCTCTGCCACCAGAGGGTCGCGGGAGAGTGATGGATGCCAGCTGAGGAGTGTGCTCTAAGGCCCCTTCATAAACTGACCCTTCGCTTCCCAGCCCGCTGCTTATGGCTAGAACATTCGGGAGCCGGGACTGCCTTGGCCTCTCCAGACATTACAGCCAGAGCCATCGCAGCAGGAAGAGAACCCAGCTGAGAAATCTGGGAAAGTCAAGACCCGAGCCAGATGCTTATCAGGAGGAAAGTTAATAGTGTTTTTGTGCCCTGAGCAGTCAGCCGTTTCCCTGAAGATAATAATAGACACATGCCAGGCATTCAAGAGACTTCTGAAAAACAAAAACAAAAACAAAAAAAAATCCAAAACCGTGTGGTGTGATTGATTGGAAATGTCTTTCCCTCGGCCATAAAAATAAGTCAGCAAAGGCTGACCCCAGCAACAACGCTGCCCAAACCCAAGCATTCAGCAACTGGCCAGTGACATGAGACGTGAGGATCAGGGACAGGCACCTTTAAACACAGACACGTGGCTCTGGAAGAAGCACCTGGGCCAGCAGAGGAGGAGCTGCGGAACTGGGCCGTGCTCGTGACCGACAGCGCACCCAGGGCTTAGCAGCCAGCTGGCCAGGCGCCCCAAACGCTTGTTGCTAATCTGGCGAGATTGTCGTGGCCTTGTTTGGGTCCCTCTTTCTGCCTCTTCGCTTCACCTGCCCAGCCTTTTTCAGCGCCGTCTGCTGCGGTCTTGGCCCCAGCCCCTGCAAACAGTTCCTCGCTTGGGGCCCAGGGACACGGGGAAGGCTGTGCCGGCTGAGGTCTGGCGCCGGGAGAGCTTTTCCCTCTCTGAGCATCGGGGAGACGGCACCGGAAAGAGAAGGGTTGCCAGCGCTGGGAAATGCCAGTGTGGGCTGGAAACCCAGGCTGAGCTCCCGGCTCCACCTCCTCTTCCTCCTCTATTCATGAAGAGGAAACAAATAGGTCACACGTGATGCCCCTGGATTTTATTTCTTTATTTCTGTGCAAAAGACAGAGAGTATTGTAGTCCCATTCAATTTGGAGTGTTAAAAAAAATAATAACCGTTGTTCCTTGTGAATTTGGTTTATTTGAACAAGAACTGGTCCCAGCGTCTTTGGCCATGGGAAGTTTGACACCAAAGCTGTGTCTTTTCTGTCTCCTTCTTCCTAAGATGTGCACTGGACCTTCAGGTTTACTTTAGACCTCATCTGGGCCCCAGCCAGGTGACGCCTCTCCTTCCTGTGCCTTTTCCTGGCAGGGTTCAGAGAGGCCTAGTGGCACAGGCTCCCCTGTGCCCAGGCCCCCAATGGCCTAGAATCTGTAGCCGAGTCACCGATTAGAATGGGGGTCTGGTTTTCTGGAATGTGCAGTCTCGATTCTGTGTCTGCTGCCTCTGCGCCCCAGACCAGCTCTGGGCCAGCCTCTGGGTTGGAGCCATGGCTGACAAGTGTCCTTGGAATGTAATGGAGTGGGACAGACAGAATGCAGTCACCCAAACTGAAAACATGGAGAAAATGAGTCTCGCAGGAAGTCTTTGCCGCAGTCGGGGGTGGGGGGTTACGCTCCCCCTGCCCCTCTCCCCCCTGCACCTGCACTTGCAAATGGGAGGCCCCACCTCCTATGTGCTCAGGTCTCATGCCCCATTAGGAACCTGTTTAAATTGATTGCTCTCCTGACGCCCAGAGAGAAAATTGTCCGAGTTCCCTGGACGGGGTGGGGGGGGGACGCCGAGTCTCATTGCCATTCTGGCTTCTATAAATGCAGCCTGTCTGCCTCTCTTCTCCCCCCTCACTGCTCCAGCCCTCTCCTCCCGCACCTCTCTCGGTCATTCTCAAATTCATCCTTCAGCCTCACAAAGAGAGCTTTTCTTCGTGAAAAATCATCCCCCTTGCCCTCCCTGCATTTGGACCAGCAACTCTCGGCTGCACGGTGTCAGGTTAGTTAACTGCCTGCCTCCTGGTCCATTCTCTACACTCCTGGGACAGTTGTCCTTTGGGCCTCAGGTGCCAGCGCTTGGCCAGAGTTTCGGAGCCCGAATTCCAGTTCCCACATTAGAAGCCCTGATGTGGCAGCAGCGTGGCGGGGCTCGATTATTCGCCCGAAGCTCAGTATTCCAGGCGCTCCTTTGACACTGTCCCAGTGGCTGGTCAGGGCGGGCTCTCTGTGTTCTTGGCCTTGGCCTAGGCTTAAGTACCTCCTGCTCTCTGCTCTGCTTTGTCTTCCTGTTGCTGCACCCTCACCCCATCAGAAGTGTGGGAACCTTTGGCTCAGGGCAGTACAGTGCTGGGAAGTTGGAGGGGGTGGCCTGGGTCCAGCCCTGGTGGCTTTTACTTGTCCCAGCCCCTCTGTAAAGGTGTCACACTGTGAGTAGAACAGACGGGTGGGGCTGGACCCCCAGGTGTGTGCAAGGGATGTGCCTGGAAGGTGATTTCCTCCTGGGATCCCCTCCAAATTTGAGCTTGGATCTACTTACCCAGTAAGCAGCCTCTTTGTAGCTACTTTAATCTAGTCGTGCCAGGGACAGCAAGATGACCAGACGTGACCCTCAGACCACGTAAAGATGACGAAGAGGGCAGCCTCCAGCATACACCCCACAGCCTTAAATGCTGGAATGTCACCGGGTTGGGGGTCTGAGTCTAGACTGGTACTTGGAGCCTGAGGCTCCAAAGACTGGACCCCATACGGGGGACTCTTGCTCCGGGTGCTGGGGCTGTGGGAGGATGATGACAACAATTGAGGAATGGGTGCCAGACCCCTTGAACAACTGGGCCATTCCCAAAGGCTTTACATTTTTATGACACCGCACTGGGGGTCTACTGTGGTTGCTTCCTTAGTCACAGCTTCTGGGCCAGTGGGAGCCTGGCTGGCTGTGTGTCTGCTGGCGGCCAGGGGAAGTGTCCCAGGGCTTTGGGGCGGGGCTTTGATTCTAGAGCAGGCGTGGGTCCCAGCTGGTATCTCACTGGGAATTGCTTCTCTGGGTCATTCACGGTCAGGAGGGGTCTCCCGACCCTTCAAGGGAAAATGGACCTGCGTTTCCCACCTCTGAACAATGGACACCTTATGTGCCCATGCATTTGAGAGAACTTTATTTCGTTTGGCACTCGTGCCCAGGCCAGGCCACAGCAGGAGGAGGAGGGCTGGACTGGAAGCACTAGGGAGACTGAGGAAAGTGCGGGACGGTGAGCTGTCCCTTGCAGAGCTGCTGCCATCCCTTAGCGGGCAGACCCCGGCCGCATCCAGCGGTCTTGCTGGCTGAGTTCTTCACGTTTTCTCCTTTCCCCAGAGCTCTTCCAATGGTTGGACCTGGGTTGCACTCTGGTGTATACTTTTTAAAGTCCCTATACTTCTACTGGCATTGAAAGTTGAAGAAATGAGGTGGAAAGTCTCAGGTGACTTTTTCCCTTTCTCCACGAGAGTGGGGAGGGACCATGGTTGAGCCTCCTCATTGTGAAGTTGAGGAATCTGCAGCACGAGGGACTGGCCTCCCCGCATGAGCCGTGCCCCGTGTCACAGAAGATGGGTGCCTGCCTCCCTGGACGCTGCCCCTGTGCCCCTGGGCTCGGCCAGATTCCGGTAGCTCCGCCATCAACTCCTGACCAGGTGTGATGCCTCTCCGCACTTCCCCTGCACTTCGGGTTTTAGATCGAACACATTTGGAAAGCAGGCAGGGCCGGCGTTATGGATGTGCCACCGTGGGTGGTCCCACCCACTGGGGCCCTACGCTTGCTTCTCTGCTGGGACCATCTTGGAATTCTTAGTAACTGTGAAACAAGGGGCTGCCACATTCTCGTCTTGCGCTGGGCTCTGCAGATTGCCCAGCTGGTCCTGAATGTAGGACAGTGCATTAAAATGCCACTGATTTGATCGGTCTGCTCTGGAAGCTGATTTGAATTTTGGGAACATGCTGTTCCCTGTGAATAAAGGAGGATTCATTTCTTTTCCCTCGAATACACAGCGTTCTGTTTTCCAAATGAGCTCTACTTATCGACTCTGGTGAGAAGCTGGATGGTGCGATTGTTGTTTCTGGAAGCGAAGGCTGGGGTGTCAGTCCTGGGTCCTGGCCCCAGGTCTCAGGCCGGAAGTGGGGAGCTGTTCACGACGGGGTTGGGGGGGGGGACGGCGGCGGGGAGGGGAGCTGCAGGGAAAGGGCTGGGACCTGGAAGGGACGCCACAGATGCAGGGCAGAGAGCCCCAGCTCAGCAGCCAGACGGACAGGGCCTCCCCTGACCCCTGCTCCTGCCCCTGCCCCTCGCCAGCCCGGAGGCTGTGACTGTCCCTCTTTCTGTAGACAGGGGACGACGCCACCCTGCGGGCTCGTGGGGATCATTCGAGATAACGTTCATTCAGTGCCTCGCGTGGTGCTGGCCACACGGCAGACGCTCAGCAAATGAGAACTCTTATTCTTCCTGCTGGTGCGATAACAGACCGGAAGGAGGTGGGCGTGCGCCTGCCAGGGGGTGGTGGAGCGGGCGTTTTGGAGGCCTGGTGAGAGGGCGGCCGGAGTGGAGAGTGTGGGCTGAGTCCTGGGAGGGATGGCGTGGGGCGGGTTGGGGGTGAGGGGGGATCAGAACCCCGTGGTTCTCTAGGCCCCAAGAAATACCTCACAGTTCCACTTACCAAGTGATTAGGTCCCCACCACTTAGTATTTGTGTCCTTACAACACAGTTCATATTGGTCATTTGAAAAATAATTTTTTAACATATTTTAATTTCATTATTTGATGACCACCGTGACGTACGAATGGAATGAATGCTGTTGGTGCCACCCAGCCTCTTGGGTCTCGGGGTCAGATTGGACACGGTCAGCCTCGCCCCCACTTCAACATTGACTTGGGGCCGAACTTGCTTTTTTTCCCACAGTGGCCACCAGAAATCCAAATTCACAAAGATACGGAACCATCAAAAGGATTGCAATGAGTTCTGATTTAGAAACTGAATGAACTCTCTCGAGCTAGTTCTCCAGGCGTCCAAGATACCGAGTATCACTGTATTTCCCCAGGAAATTTGAAATATCCTGTAAGCTTGCTGGGGTACCCTGGGGTGTCCCGAGGCAGAGTTTGAGGACCAAGGCATTGGGACCGTAAGGACTTGCTTCTCTCGTCTTCCTGCCTCACGTCTAATCTTTACCTGACAACTTTGCTCAGGGACGAAAGAAGCACGCATTTCGCTGTATGTAAAGCACATGTCCAGTTTTGTGCTAAATCTTCGATTCATGTCGGTTCATTGTGATTTTCGTGTCCACTGCAGCAGGTTTTCTTCAGTGTGGCCGTGTATGTCCAGTGCTTATCTCAGGGCCTGCTGCTTTTCAGCAAACCCTTGCGAATGGAAGTGTCTGTGAATACGACTTTGATAATAGTCGTGGAAACTTAACGCTGTATGTATGTCTGTCTTTCCTCCTGTGAGGAATTGTTGAAAGTCGTTGAGAAATATCGTCTGTGAAACTCCAGGGATGGTGGGTTCCAAGGAAGCTCGTGGCGTTGTCTGCTGGCCTAGTAGTTTCTTAAGAGGAAAAGCGAATCATTTATTATCTTTGGATGGAATCCTGCCAACTTAAAAACTCATAAAATTATAGGAAATGTTGGCTACTCTTAATGGGTCATTTGTTGTGTTTAAAACCAGTAATGATAAATATTTATTAGGTAAGTGGAAAGCTCTGTCTAAATACTGTGACTCATTATTTTATTAATCCTAGTTATTCAGACTTTCTCTGCTTAAAATAAAAATCACGTAGCATGTTATTCAGTTTTCTCTTTCTGAGAATTGTTTTGGATATCCTTGTTTCTTTGCTTTTCACATACAATTTAGAAATAGCTAATCGATTTCTATAAAAACTCCTGCTGGAAGTTTCATTGCGAGTATATTGAATCTGTAGATCAATTTTGGAAGAATTGGTAGCTTAACAAGAGGCAGACTCCTGACCCACGTGTGAGTGTGGAATCTCTCCATTTATTTAGGTCTTCTTTAGTTTATTTCCACAGTATTTTGTAGGTTTCAGTGTTTCAGATCTTGCACATATTTTGACAACTATTTCCCTAAGTAGTTAATATTTTTGATGCTATTATAACTGGTATTTTTGAAATTTCAGTTTCCAATTTTTTTATTTCTAATACATAGAAATGCAATTGATCATGTTTATTGACCTGTTTTCCTGTGCCATTGATAAACTCGTTTATTCTAGGTAGTACATCTATATACTTCTAAGCTTTTTCTTTAGGGACCCTTATGTTATTGGCCAATAGAGACAGTTTTATATTCTTCTTTCCAATTTCTATTCCTTTAATTTCTATTTGTAGCCGAATTATTCTGTCTAGGACTTATAAAAATGTTGAATAGAAGTAGTAGGAGTGGATGTGCTTGCCTTGCTCCTGTTTTTAGGGGGGAAGTATTCAGTCCGTCACCTTTCAGTACGGCATTAGTTTTAGGTTTTTATTGATTCCTGTTAGTAGGCCGAGATAATTCTCTTCTATTTCTAGTCTGCAGACTTTTTTAATCATAAATTGGTGTCCAATTTTGTCAGATTTTTTTTCGTGTCTACTGAGATGATTATTTGGATTTTCTCTTTTAGAAAAAAAGAAAAGGATGGGGCAAAAGTATGTTTGCAGTTGATCGTCTGGAAAATAATAAAATAATTAATAGGTAATAATACAAAAATAAACTGTTCCGTGTGCTCACCACTGTAAACCTACTTTTGCCACAGCCTGTATATTAATATTGTGAATTCCATCATTTGGTTTTCAAATGTTAAAGCAACTTTATTTATCTTTTCCTGCGGTAAACCCTACCTGGTTATGATATATTATTCATTTTATTATATCGCTGAATTCTGTTTGCTAAAACACTGAAGGATATTTGGTCTGTGTTGATGGCGGATGTTAGTCCACACTTTTCTGTGTCTTTTGCCTGGTTTTGTATTCGGGTGATGCTGAGTTCCTCTAAGTTGGGCAGCGTTTCCCCTCCTATCTTTGGGGAAAGTTTGTGAACTGTTAGTATTGTTTTTCTTCTTAAGAAGGTTTGGTAGAATTCACCGCTGAAGCCATGTGGGTCTAGAATGTGGGAAGGTTTTTTTTTTTAAAGATTTTATTTATTTTTAGAGAGACGGGAAGGGAGGGAGAAAGAAAGGGAGAGAAACATCAATGTGTGGTTGCCTCTCACATGGCCCTCACTGGGGACCCGGCCTGCAACACAGGCACGTGCCCTGACTGGGAATCGAACCGGGACCCTTTGGTTCCCAGCCTGCGCTCAATCCACTGAGCTACACCAGCCAGGGCTCTTTGTGGGAAGGTTTTTAGCTGCAGCTACAATTTCTTTGATAGATGCAGGCTCACTCAGGATAAATGTGTCTTCTTGAGCAAGCCGTGGCGAATCGTGTCTGATGAGGACGCCGGTCCCTTCCGTCTCAGCCGTGGAGGTCGCGCGCACGCATTCGTTCCTGCTGCCCCTCCTCAGACTGTCAGTGTCTGCGGGATCTGCAGTGATGCTCCCTCTTTGAGTCTCTTTGTTTCCTTTTCCTTTTTTTCATTCATCAGGAGTGTAGCAAATACCTTCCTTGTATGTTTCTGAATTCTGAATTGCCAGCCATCTGTAAGTGGCAGGCCATGACTGACGGCTAGCCACTTCCAGCTTTCGGCACACTCACGGAGCTGAAGGAAGGGCCCGGCCGTGGCCCTGCTCGAGGCTCCCCACCCTCATCACCTCCGCCACGTCCACTCTGGCCTCGGTAAACCATCCCCTCGCTTCATCGAGGGCGTTGTAGTTGTCTTCTTCTGGGGCAGGTTGGTTGCCCCCAGGAGTCTGAAAATGCACTCAGGCTTCAGTTCAGACTGTTCTGCTGCCCCGGTTCCATGTCTTCCTTCAGCAGGGCCTGCGGGATGCTCTTGTCCAACCAGGAAAACTCTACCACCTGCTTCCCCTTGGTCCCTGCCTCTGCGTGGCTGGCCGAGGTGGCCCCGGTAGGAGGAGCCTCCAGGGCCTGCATGCATTTGCCAAGGTGGGGTTAGGGTTCTCTAGACAGCCTTACCTCTCCCCTGACCTCTCTGCTGCACTGTGGAGGCATGTGGTGCTCACACCTATCCACAGCTGCCTACTGAGCAGCACCTCGACCCACTCTTTAAAAAAAAAAAATTTTTTAACTGCATGGCATGACTTGGCCAAGCTCTCATAGACACTGAGGGAGATGTTATCATCCCGTTTTATGTGAAACACTTAGGCAACCTACCTAAGGTCACACAGCAGGTAAGGACTGTGTTCTGAGACCAGAACTTGTGCTCTGACCCATTCTTCCCAGGCTGTGTGGCCTGGACACAGACAGCGGGTGTGGCAGAGCCAGCCTGGGGCCACCCCTGGGAAGTCTTCTCCTCAGTTGACCCCGCTGGACGGAGGGTGGTTGACCAGCAGGAGGGATCAGGGCCGTGGGGTCAGCCAGGGTTTCTAAAGACCACGGAGGTGGCGGCAGCTTCCGCTCTAGTTTGACTGACGAGTGTTCAAGGTCCTGGAGTGGCACTCACACGCCGAGCCAAGCCTCTCTTCGAGATGCTTGTCTTCCTCATTCTGAAGTTGCATTTGGAGAAGAAAAACACTTCCTCTTTGGTTTGACAGTTTGCCCATGTGTGAGCAATTAGCTGATGCTCCCTGTGTTCAGTTGTTTCTGCTCAGCTTGGCGTTCCCACCGACGCCGGCCCACCGCGTGATGGAACAGAGGTCACACAGGGGTTGCTTTTTTGTCTAAGCTGCACAACTGAGGCTTGTCAGTTGGGCTTTTCTGTGTGGTCTGGGCTCCCACAGCTGCACCTTTCTGTTTATTCATCTGCAGGATTTGGAGGGTCCTGTGCCCAGTCGCCAACCCCTTGAGATCTTGCCTTGCCGTGGTGTGTTGGGGTAAGAGGGAGAGAGCGGGACTGGATCACAGAAGGTCAGAGCTGCAATGGGCTGTGCAGCTCCTTCTGGAAGCACTTGGCCCCATTTTGCAGATGGGGAAATGGATGCCACCTGGCAGACAGAGGATGGAACCTGGGCCTCCTAGGGTCCAGGCTGCTGTCCTCTCTGCTTTCCCAGGGTGCTCTCCCAGGGTGGACAGACCCTGGGGCCACTTTCTCTCGTCTGTGTGAGAAAGCAGCTAGTTCTCATTTTAGCTGGAAAAACCCATGTTTATGTTTACTCCTGAGGTGGGCAAATTCCCCCATGCTTATTTGGAAGTCAGACAGAGGAAGTGACCTAATGATCCTGAGTGACAAGGCTCTCATAACTGCCCTCCCCACGAGGGTCTCAGATCTGCGCTTCCCTGGGGGTTGTTGGTCTGCCTGGATTACACCTGCCTTGGCCTGTCCTCGGAAGCAGAGCTGAGGAAGCCCAGAAGGCTTGTTTATAGCTGTGTCTGGAATGTTCCCCAGGTCCTGGGGTAGGAAGGACTGTTTCCCTCCCCTTGTTTGTGTCTCCCATTGGAGAAGTCAGGGAGACGCACCAATTAACCACAACTACCTGAGAACCTGGGAGGGTGACAGATACGCAGGGGTCAGCACGAAATTTAAAACTTGTGGATTTGCTCAGAGCCTCCCATTATTTATACTCTATTAAGAAAATTTAGCCCTGGCTGGTGTAGCTCAGTGGATTGAGCGCAGGCTGTGAACCAAAGGGTCGCCGGTTCGATTCCCAGTCAGGGCACATGCCTGGGTTGCAGGGCAGGGTCCCCAGTAGGGGCCACGTGAGAGGCAACCACACATTGATGTTTCTCTCCCTGTCTTTCTCCCTCCCTTCCCTTCTGTCTAAAATAAATAAATAAAATCTTTAAAAAAGAAAAGAAAAGAAAATTTAGTGTCTGTGGAGAAGTCATTAAAGTCTGTGAGCCTTGGTTTCCCTAAATATAATATGGGAGCAATGTCTAATTTTCCAGTTCCACAGGAAGAAGGGAAAAATAAAAATAAGGTAGCGTGGGAAAGGGTTGGAAACAAAACCGAAAAAATCATGCTACCGTGACTTCATCGAAGCCATTAGTTTATCTTGCCTAGACGTTGTTGCAGAGATTTTTCTGCACCTTAGAAAGTCATGCTCCACAGAAAGAGCAGATGCCAGCCCTGAAAGCAAGCAGCCCTGAGCCCCGTGGCCAGGACAGAGAGTGGCCCTTCTTTCATCGAGGTCTCCCTCTCCTGTCGCAAGCTCGGGAGAGGCAGGCTGGTCTCCGAGAGGTCCCTGGGCCAGTGCTACTAAGTTGGGTCATGAGGTCCCTGGTGGGGACGCACAGCAGCTGTGGCGGGGACCGAGGAAACAATCTCCGCAGACAGGAACCTGTGGCAGTGCACCACTGACAGCCACAGAGGACAGGGAAGCGTCCCAGCTGTCACTGACGGCCCAGGCCGGGGGTGGCTGCTCCCTCACGGGGAGGGAGGCCTGCATGTGTGTGGGTACGTGACTGTGTGTACATGACTGTAGGTATGGGAATGTATGTGTTTATTAGTGTATGTGTTTGAATATAGGTATGTGTGTATGAGTGTGTGTGTGTCTATGTTTGAGTGTGTATATACATGTCTGGATGTGTCTCTGTATGTGTGTGTGAGTGTGTGTGCATGTGCCGGGGACACACAGGCCCTTTGGTAAGTGACGGGCAGTTTCGCAGGCCAGTGGTGTGCTCTCAACCTCCAGGCTCGTGCTGCGGACCCTGCTGGGTGGGCTGCAGCGGAGGGTGGGTGGGGCGGGGCAGAGACCGCTGCTTCTCAGACCATCTGTGGCGAAGGAAGGTCTCTTTTCCTTTTACCTCCTGTCCACCTTGAGTCAATGTACAATGTGCTAAAACTGAATTACTACCAAAGTGTAATAAAAGGACAAAAATACAAGTCCCAGTGTAACGTTCTCAGTGGCAACGAGCCTAGCCTTCCTCTGTTGAATTGCTGTAAGCGTTTCCGAAAGCTGCCTGCCAGGTTCTGCGCGGGGCCACGTGGTCGTGAGTGGCCAGCAGAGTCTGGGGCCCAGGGGCGAGCTTTGTGCAGCCCAGTGCTGGCCGTGTGGGCCGGGCGGGGATGAGGACGGAGGAGGGAAAGCGCGCGGCTGTCAGCCACACACCAGCCTCGAACCCCTCCAGCCCGGCTGAGCAGAGAGACAGACTAGCTGAGGAGCAGCAGCAGGTGGCAGGGACTTGGGGCCAGAGTACGGGCTGAGGTTGCACTTCTGAGGCCACACTGCCTCTGCCATCACCCGAGCCAGCAAAACGGGTGTCCTGGGACCCCACGTCTCCAGGAGCTCACTTCTGAATCAGGTGCCCTGGGTGTGTGCATCTGTTGGTTGGCAACCAACCTTTGGCCTTGCTGGGAGCCCCGCACTAGGGGTATGATACCTTTGTCTGGAAATAGCTTCAAAAATGCCTGCCGTGTGGAGGTCTACTCGTTCTAGTGCACATTTTTATATAAAAAAGTGTGGTCCCTCGATGTCTCTCTCTCTCTTCTGTCCCAACAGTATCAACGCACCTCTGTGCCCTTTGGCCCGGGAAGTCCGGGGTTGGGGTGAGTGGGTAAGGTGCAGGGGACCCTGCTCTGGGGACGCACTGTGGCCTCCCCTGGCCCTGTGGTCGCGGTGGGAGCTGTGCCTTTTAGTGCTTTTTCATACTACCTTTTAAACCTATGACATCTGATGGCCATCCGTCAGGAACAGCCTCAGCCCTCCCCGGGATGGCGGCAGTGTGCTTCTTTGTGGGGCTGGGGGAGCTGGGGCTGGGACACTTGGTGAAGGGGGTGCCATGTCAAGGCGACCCTGGGGTGACCCACTTGGAATAACTGGTAGAAGGTCCAGGCATTTGCTGGTGCTTCTGACTCAACATTTTCCCGGTGAAGCAATTGAAGAAAGCAAGCCAGGCAAAGAGGTTATCTTTGACAGACACTGCTGTCTTCTTGGAGTGGGTATTTCCTTCAGAGCCAGAAGGACCTTTGCTACAGAGTCCAGGTCTGGGATCTTGTCCTCACCCCCCTCCAGCTTTTCCCAAAGACCTAGGACGCCCCTGGCCCACCCTGTTCACTCTCCAGGCAGCTAAGTGTCTTCTCTGTGCTTCTGTTCCCAGGGCAGGACGACCCCAACAGCTTGCGCCATAAGTACAACTTCATTGCCGACGTGGTGGAGAAGATCGCTCCCGCCGTGGTTCACATCGAATTGTTTCGCAAGTAAAGAGGGGCTTCCTTTTTCTGCAGCCTCTGAAGCTTCCGGCAATACGTGCTGCCCTGAGCAAGCCATCAGGGCTCTTTCTGAGTCCCTTTAAAGTGTCAGAGGCACTGAATTTACTCCCAGGGGAAGAGAGGGTTTCTCTCTGGAGACGTTTTCCCGTTAGACTATTTAAATCTACATTCTTGACCCTTCCAGATGTTTGAAGAGCCTCTGGCCCCGAAGAGATTCCTATAGAATATTCTCTAAGTGGAATTTTTTTTGATGCATATAAAAGTCAGCCTAAGGTTCCCTTTTTGAAGGTTAAACAAGTACTATAATGATGGCTAGATGCATATCGCTTTGGCAAGCCCGTTCTTCAGTGTGGGGCAGAGTGGATCTCCAGGTGTTTCAGGTTTAACTGGTTGCTCTTCTGCATTCTAGGCTTCCTTTTTCCAAGAGGGAGGTGCCGGTGGCCAGTGGGTCTGGGTTTATCGTGTCTGAAGATGGACTGATCGTGACAAATGCCCACGTGGTGACCAACAAGCACCGGGTCAAAGTCGAGCTGAGGAATGGCGCCACTTACGAAGCCAAAATCAAAGACGTGGACGAGAAGGCGGACATCGCCCTTATCAAAATCGACCACGAGGTAAGTGTGTCCCCCACCTGCAGAACCGAGTTCTCAGGTGTGCGGGCTGAAACGTGCAAAACCTGGAGAGGCCTCCTCTCCTCCGGGGACAGCGGTGACACTGGACTGAATCAGTCAACTCGGGGCCGAAGGACGGCCATGGGAGATGCTGGGTGTGGCCTGGGGTCGGGGAGGGACGGGCTCCTGTAACAAATAAGCAGGCTGTAAGACCAGAGAGTTTTGAAAATAGTGTTGTGCATTTTTACAAAGGCAAGTCACAGGTTTATAGAGAAATTGTACGTAAGCAGTGGAAATTGAGTCTCCCTTCCATTCTGAGGCAACTGTTACAATTTTGTGCATTCTAGGTTTGAAGACAGTCCGGGTCTCCCAAATTAGGTTTTTTGCGGGGTAACTACCTATATTAAAACAATACTGTATACTTAGAAAAGTTTGGGAAACCTTGAATTAAAACAAAGCAAGTGGGTTTCTTCCTTACAGAACTTCCTGGAGCTTTTAATGTGCTAATGTGCATATGACTCTTTTGCAAAAGGTGTACCCACTGAATTATAGTTATCTGAATATGGAAGCTTTTTGTTTCCCTTCTTTTCCACAACTGAAACATAGTGAACTCCATTTGGGAAATGCTGTGTTCAAAAATGGTTTGCTTTCTACTTAAATATCGTCCTTGAAGTCATTTTTGCTCTGTGGATTTGTTTAGCAAAATCTTCGTGCCTGACATTAAATCCAGTTCTTACCAGACATCAGAAATTCCCGCTCGTCGGTAGGCTGATGGAGGAGGTCTGGCGTGCTGTGTGGTGTGTACTCAGTGAGATGCACTTTCTGGTTTCTTCATGCCCTCGGCCTTTTCCCGACTTGGTCAGGAAGGGAGCCTCCAGGAGGGCTGGAATCTCGTTGCTGGCCAGGAAAAGATCGCAGGTAGAGCGCCCTGAGGGTCTTCTTTTCCAGCTCTCCGCATGACTACCTGGATGAGGGCTGCGAAGTCAGACCAGGGTGGTCTCACATAGGCTGTGTTGGACCGTGCCCTTCCTCGGGGCAGAGACAGGCTCTGTGCAGGTGTAGTGAACTGCCTCTAGCAAGGTTGCGATTGTCTATTTCTGTTAGGTTACTCTGCACTTGCTAGTAACAACGAATCTTTCAAAATGTGTTTATTGGTCATCGTATAATGATGGTAACTTCTATTTGATAAACTCTAATGCCTTTATTTGTAACTTGCACCTAATCTGCCAGGTAGTCGTATTATCCCCATTTGGCAGAAGAAGAAACAGAGGTTCAGAAAGCTTTCCGAGGCCTCACCGCCATGTGCGGTGAAGTTACAGCCTTCTAGGTCAGCCAGGCTGCTGCTCCGCCATTGCCCAAGCCCACGGCCTTCCGTGCGATGGGACGGCTGGATTTTAAATCGACCACAAGAAGGCTGGCCGTCCCTGTTTAGGGACACTTCTAGGAAGGTGTCCAGGATGTGGTAGTCTCACCGGACGGAGGCAGGCCAGAATAGCACATCCTGGGGCCCCCCACCAGGACCTGTCAGCTCCATCGAGCCCTTGGGAGGCAGCCAGGCGTCGGGGCAGGGCGGGCTGGGCGCTGGCCTGGGTGCTGTGTGAGCTGCCCCCACTGAGCAATTCCGCGTGTGGAGTTGTGGGTGTGGCCCGGCGTGGGGGGTGGGGGGCAGGGAGGGTTAGGGGAGTGTGGGTGAGGATTCTTTTCAGATTTGGAGCCCAGGTGCAGTGTGAGCTGGTGTCACCCCTGGCAAGGTAGGTTTGCACAGCGGTTCCGACCTGGCTGCCGCTGCCCAGGGGCTCTCGTCCTTCCGCTCGTAGCCTGCTATTTGAGATGTGTGTCTAGCTCGAGAAAAAGGGGCTTGGCAATTGAAAGGTGAACGAATGTGGCTTTTTGAAATGGAATCGGAAATGAAAGGATATTAAATTGCAGACACCCACACAAGAGACTGGTTTCCACGGACTAAATGGCTCTTTTTTTCACCGATAGTAGTTGGGAGTGGGGAGAATGCAGACACCTCTTCCAGCTCCTTCCCCCGCCTTCCGTGGGTGGATGTGATGATTTATTTAGGTGGGTGCGGAGACTGGCTTGGAAGGAGGCCTCCCTCACCTGGGCGCGTGCGCGGTGTAACAGTGTGCGGGCCATGGATGGGGTGACATGTGTGGCTCTCAGGAATGACAAGAGGAAACAGGGCAGGAAAACCCAGAGGAGGCAGAACGGAACCAACAAAAGTTGGGCTTGAGGGTTGAACGTGCCTCCCGCTGGTGCTTGCCAGAGGAGGCCACGGCCCAGCCTTCCAGAGCCGTTTCTGATGACTCAGGGAAGCGGCGTGACAGCCCGCCCCTGACAGGGCCCCGTGGCTGTGTTGTTGGCTCCTAATCTGGGCCCGTTTCTTCCCTCCAGTATCGTGATTTCACTTGAAGGGTTCCCTGTTACTGGTAGGGGTGTTTGCTCCACGTCCAATGAATGGGAAGGACCACGGGCATCTGCTGTCATTGCCGCTTGCCATAGGCTGCCCTTCTGGAGCAGCGGCCAGCATTTCCTTTGGGGTCTGCTTCTCCCTCACTGGGAGCATCAGTCACAGTGCCCATGAGCCAGTCGACCAAGCAGACCCTCCCCGGGGAGTTGCAGCTGGCTGTCACCCACACAAACACCATGTGGGTGCAGCTGGCACAGCCCTTGCTGCCGGGAGCCCCGGCACTGTCCGAGTTCCGGCCCTTTCTGAACCCGATTAGCCTCCTTTTTCTTCCATTCTTGGAGTTCCCCTTGCATCTCCAGTAAACCCCTGTGGGCTTGAGGCTGCCAGAGGCATTCTGGGCCTGCGACCAAATAACTCTTCTTCTGGCTTCTCCTTGTCAAGGAGACACATGTGCACCGGCTCTCCCTGCTGAGCCTTGAGCGGGGAGAACTTTGGGAAGAAGGCTCGCCGAGCCAGCAGGCCCCTCTTGCCTGGTCACCTCCCCCTGCAGAGTCAGGGGCTGGGGAGGTGGCCCCCACAGGCTTCCCTGCTGTCCTAGGGTTTGGAACTCCCTTCCCTCAGGTGGGGCCGTGCAGGGCCAGCTCCTGCCCCGGGTGGGAAAGCCTGCTGCAGGAGGGGGGGACGGCGTGCACACAAACATTTTAATAGGAAGCAGCTTTGAGGGCAAACTAGTTCAGCTTCAGATGCAAACTGTTTCCAAATGTGCTTAGCATGACACTGGCCGCGTTTGCAGAACATTTTCACTGTGTATCCAAAGGCAGCATTTTATCCTGTTCCCCTGTGTAGTTGAGAGAGAGAGAGAAAGGGAAGGAGGGAGGCAGGGAAAAGAGAGCCCTCGCTTGCTTCAGGCCAGAGGGTGAGGCAGAAACACTGGGAATGTATTGAAGAAGGTAAGAGGGGAAAGTGGCTTGTGTTGCAGCTGTTTTTCCAGCTGTGTTGATTAGCAAACACACAGGAGAAGAGCTCACCCCGCCCCCCTCCATGATTGCAACATTCCGGTCCTGTCCTATCTGTCTGTATCCAACCCTTGACACATTCCCCGCTGCTCTCACAGAGAGAGCTTAACCCCTACAGGTCTGGACGGGGTACCCCCTCCCTCCACGCCTCACCCACCCTGCTTAGCCACCTCCTCCTCTATCGCCTCCCCACCTCCATGACACTTTGGTGACGCATAACCCCTGAGACAGTCACCTTTCACTGTTGATCCCTCCTTGTCTCCTCATCATAATTACAGTTGGCTTATTTATGTGCTGATGTAAGTTCATCTTTGCTGCTCGAATTAGGGACACACTTGTCAGGTGGTAGGTGGCCCGAGTGGGCAGTGTCCCGAGTATGAATGTCAGTGCCCTCTGTTCGGAAGGAAGCAAGCCCCTGCCCCCCACCCACCCAGTGCCCTGCTCCGTGGGTGCAGGGGGCAGGGGAAGAAGGCGCCTGGCTGGTGAGTGAGGGAGCTGCTCTCCCATTGATTTTCAGATGAGATGATGGGGCACCAGCCAGGTTGCAATAGCGCCCTCTGCCCTGCCTTCCCCCTCCCACCACTGTCTCCTCCCGACTTCAGCCAGCGCTCCTCGCTCCCCAGGGCTGCCTGGGGTTTGGATGACAGCCGGCTTTGCTGGGGCCGCAGCAGCTTGTGGTCTTCGCTAACTCAGGGAGCTGGCGAGGTGGCGAGGCTTCCTGTGGGCGCATTTCCCTGACGCTAGCAGCTGGGGGAATATTTGGAAGCAGCCTTGTTGAGGCTTGTGAGGGGGGGTGTTTTTTTTTCCGTCACCCCCCAGGCTTGTGTCTGTCCCTGGCCACCTTTTGGGCCAGGTACCACCTACAGACCTGTTTGAAGCGGCTGGAAAGTGAGACCTGGGGGCCGGGGTGGCTTTGTTTTCAGAGGGTCCGTTTACTGCTGAGCTGGCTGCTGGGGCTGCTCTGTGTGAGGTTCAGAGCTGGGTCCAGGGGTGGGGGTGGGGGCCTGGTGCCTTTCACCCGAAACCCGAAACCCGGGCCAGGGGAGCAGGCTCTGGGCCTCTCCGGACTCTCAGCTGCGGCTCTGTGTGTTGGGAGGCATTTGCCCTGAGTTCTCTGAGCCGGGAGGGTCCAGGCACCCGCAGGCGTTTCCTGGGGACGGAGCTGAGACAGAGAGTGGCCTGACTCAGGCCAGATCTCCCCAGACAACCTGGTTGTGAGAAGGTGCTGACTCAGCCCCCGCTCACCCAAAGGCGCGTCAGGTAACAGAGAGGCTGCTCCAGAATGGCTCCCCGTCTTCCAGCCCTGCTCCCCCTCGGAAAGCCGCCCGGAGCCGGGCGCCAGAGCGTGAGAGCCTCACCCGGCCACGGTCACGCTCTCGTCGTGTTTTTCCACGTTGTACTCCTTCCCGGCCCCCCCCCCCCCCCCCCCCCCCCCCCCCCCCCGTGCTGGCCTCGGGGTGTCGTCTCTCTCCTTTCTCTCCCCGGACTTACAGACCCACCATTAAATTTGCTAAAGGTGCCACAGCCCCTGTGGGTGTTCCCAGGTTTCCATTACCGTATTGATTTTTACCGTTTTTAGGGGGGTGGGAACCCAGCTGGGGGAGGGGCAGAGGAGTTCGGGCTCCGGCTTCCTGCCATTCCGATGGCATTCCCTTTGGAATGTGAAAATGCTTCAGTTCCCCAGACCATCCAAACCAGGGCCCTTGTGTGTGTTCTCTGGCCCTGGGTCAAGAACTTCGTTGATTGAAGGAAATTCTTTGGCTCTGTTTTTCTCTTAATATGGTAATGCCTTTTTTCACTCTGGCACTCTCTCTTCAGGAATTGGATTAACGCTATTATTTATGGTTCTGGTAAAGCGGTTGCCAGGGTGGTGGCTCTGAATTTATAGGTGGCCGATGGGGAATGTCTCCTGTCCTTTCACAGAGGGGGACATACACTGGTGCCATTTGACAGTTTAGTGAGTGGGTAACAGTGTGTTAAGAGTCCAGGGATGGCCATCTGCGGCTTGCAGCCCAAATCCAGCCCTCCATCTGTTTGTGTAAATAAAGTTTTATTGAGACACAGGCACATCCATTCCTTTAGGTAGAGTCTATGGCTGCTTTCACCCTGTAACTACCCTGTAACGGGTAGTTAGGATGGAGACTATATTTACTTATTTCTTTGGACTTTCACAGAATAAGTTTGCCCGCCCCACTGTGAGACCATTAACACCCTGTCCTGGAGGAGCTGAGGGTGCCCGAGACATAAATATGCTCCTGAGACCCAAGTGGAGCGAAGCCCTAGGTGACCAGAGAGACTGGTGTCATTTGCCCTTTCTCTTGGGAGGATTGCGCACCTTTGCTGCAGCTGCTGCGTTGGTTTTGCTGGATTAAGCCGAGAGAGGCCTTCCTCTTACCCAAGTCTCTGTAGCAACATGAATTCAAAGATGCTTTGCAAATTATTGTCCAATTTTATTTTAATTTAATTTTATTCTTGTTTATTCTATTACAGTTGTGCCAATTTTTCCCCCTTCGCCCTCCTCCATCCTGCACCACCCCTGCTCCCATAGTCCATCCCTACCCCACTGTCCATGTCCATGGGTCCTTTGTACACGTTCTTTGTCTAATGCCTTCCCCTTCTTTCCACCCGCCCCCCAAACCCCTTCCCTCTGGCAGACGTCGGTCTATTCCCTGTATCCATGTTTCTGGTTCTGTTCTGCTCATTAGCTTATTTTGTTGACTACATTCCTCCAATTTTAAATCCTAATGATCTTTTAAGGTCTGGGCTGCTCATTCTTTCACTTATCCTTTATTCATTCACAGATTCCGTCAATATTCATTGAACCTCTATTTTGGCCAAACAGGGTGTTAAGCGCTGAGGATGTATCAGCGACAGGGAAAAGCCACTGAGATTGCAGTCTAGGGTGGGAAACAGGTAAGTTGGAGTACATAAGGGGAGTGCAAAGGAGGAAGGAACAGGATGGGAGGTAGAAGGCACCGGGGGCTGGGAAGAGACCCCGTAGTGTGGGCAGGAAGCCTATCCGAGGAGGCGACAGCGCGCTGAATGGAAGGAAGACAGAGAACCAGGCGAGAGGAAGAGTGGGGGACTTGCGTCCTTAGCCAGCCTTTTCTGTCCGGCCTGGAAGACCTAGACCTTGACCGAGGGCAAACCTGTTTCCCAGAGAGCCCGTGAGAGCCTTCCAGAACACAAACCATGTGCCTGTTAGCTGCTTCCTCTGAGTACTGTCTACACTCCTTGCTGGCCCTGCGTCTTTGGGGTTCCTGGTCACACTTTGGGGAGCTCCCGGGTCTTACGCAGTCTGTCTCCCGAGAGTCCAAAGGGCCAAGGGTTCCTCACGAACCGCTCACCTTCATTCAGGGCAGGGTAGATCCCGTTTCCCAGAACTGCGGCAAGGAAGAAATAAGACTTTCTGGTGAATGGAGGACTGAGTTTTTTAACAAAAGTGCTCATTAACAAGTTACTTTTGTTAATTAAGGCACTAGAATCTGATAATGAGAACACATGACTCATGGTGTTTCCCTCTTTGCTTTGGCTGCCAGGCAGCCCATAGAAACCACTGGGACTGTGGTGAGAATATTCTCTGTGTCCCCATTTTATGTCATGAATATATATTAACTTCTTTTACTATGCCCCGTGCCATGGACCATTCAAATTATTTTTGTCTAGTGGAGGAGATTATGTGTATATATATATATATTTAAGATTTTTAAAAATAAATTAGAAAGGAGCTAGATATCCTGGTCAACTTCTTGGCATGTGGCCCAACTCCAAGTGGTCACAGGGAGTGAGGAGCCAGTGTGCCTTCAGTTCAGCGGACTCGGAGCGGCTGCTGCGTGGTGGGCACTGAGCCAAATGGAGAGAGACCACAGCCCTTCCCAGGGGGGATCTGGTCAGTGTAAGCCATCCCCTTTGCTCCCCTGAACGCTGGGCCAGCAACCTTGTGGACAGCGGGAAACCAGCCTGCTCCCAGAGGCAGCTACCCAGGCTGAAAATCCCTGGCTTGGCTGGCCCCGATTCTTGGGCTAACCCTACTTTTAAGATCCTGATGGATCTTTTAAGACCTGATTTATTCACTCTTTCATTATTCACTTTCACATTTGTTGATTCTTGTAAATGTTTATTGGCTGAACACTGCTGAAGCAGCAACAGCCAAGATGATGTCAGTGGGTGGGAGTGGGGACCGCAGGGGCTGACGTACAGGGGAGACAGCGTTAGACTTGACGGAGACAATGTTTTGCCTCCTCTGGGTGCCGCAGAACACATGCACGCTGGCCATGGGGCGCTGACCTTCGGCTGGTGACGTTTGGTGGTTGGAACAACAGGACTCGGAGCGTGGGCGAGGCCCGCACGCCTTGCTGGCGCTCAAAGGAGACTAAATATCGTGGTGTCCGTACCTGGTTGGGGAAGGTTGTTTCACTTTTTCATTTGCTCTTTCTCCTTTTTTATTTTTACATAACCCTCCTCTGTCCTTTTTCTCTTTCTTTCTCCCTCCAGGTCCCCCGTTCCCCAGTCTCTTCCACCTGAACCCCTCCCACGCCTGTCACTGTCCCCTTCTCCTACCCCTTTTCTGCCACCATAATATGTCAACTGGGGACACGGATGGTGGCGATTTGATCACACCCTCCGCCGGAGCTCTGTGTGTGTTGGTGCTTGGCCCACACTGCAGATCCTTCCCGCCTTGGCCTCTCTGCTCCCTGGCCTCGCCCACTGCTCATCTGCTCCATGGAGCCACCCTCCCCTGGTCGTAACCTTGACCTTGTTATCGCCGATGACCTCCACCCTCTCTCATCTGAATCGCAAGCATCTCATTCTTGGCCCACGACCTCTTCCCCTGGCAAAGAAGCTTTATGGGTATGTGACCTGGGTACCCACAAGCCCTGTGCTCAGAAGGGCCCTGTGGTTTCATGTTCTGGGGTCACCGTCTTAATTAGTGCTTTGTCAGTGAAGTCTCGGGAGACAATGGAGTGTGTGCTGGGGGACGGAATCCTTGGCTCGTATCTTTCTCCCCCTGCCGCCTTCCCACCTCCCCAGGATGGGTTCTTGGCCTCCAGCTCCCTGTCCCCTGGGAGCCCCTGGCCCCAAATAGCAATCACCGCTGGTGCGTGCTGGTGAGGAAGGAAGTTGTAATGCCCTCGAGGTTGTCTGTCCTCCGTGGGTCGGGGCGGTGGGCCCTTGGACTGGGTCTGTGTCTGGCTTGGCCTCCTCGCCCCTGGCTGGCCCTGTGCGTGGGTCTGTGCAGTAGCTGTTGGGCAGAGCCCTGAGTCTGGGGCCCGGCGGTCTGCACCCCTCCTGTGAGCATTGTGCCCCAGGAAGCGCGACGCTACACAGCAAATAAAAAAAATCAGGACAGCTTGAGAGAGCGAGGCATGGAAGGAAAGGAAAAAACTTTATATGTTAGTCCCTCTGTTGGCACTTTAGTGCCTTTATTGGCATCCATGTTTTTATTTTGCCCCGAGCCCCACGAGTTCTGTAGCTGCCCCTGCCCACAGTAGCTCAGCTCCAGCCAACCCCTGCCTCGCCTGGGTCCACAGTGCACGGCTCTGCGCACCCTGCCCGCTCTCCTGGGCTCGCTTCCTTCCTTACCAGGCTGGTCACTGGCTCGCAGACCAGTCCTAGGTGCCGACATCCCCCTCAGCTCCTCTGCGGCCCTGTGTGCTTCTTCTCCCTAGCGGACTGGCAGGTTTAATGGCGGTGCCCCTTGCAGGGCATGGGGGACGTGCTATTTTCCCCATTGCGTATTTTTTCAAGAAAATGAAAGGTTACCATAACTGTTTCCAGAAGGCACATTGAATCACTCTGTTGAGTCACAGCCAATTGCCGCACCATTAGCCTTTGAAGCAGACCCTCAACACACAGGACCAGCCTGGAAGCGAGTGTGCTGGGCAGCTGGTGGAGGCTGTGGCTTCTGCAGATTCAGCAACAAAAATATTTTTGTAACGGGAGCGCTTTCTACTTTTCAAAGAAGAGAAGGAGGCAGTTGACTTGCCTCGTTAGGTTAAAAAGAAAGTTGCCAATTTTTCCTTTAGCTTCAGTGGTTTGTTTTATTGCTCTTGTCTCTGAGCCTCAGGGGAGGAGGTTGTAATGAAATGAGCGCTCGGGGCCGGTAGGCAAAGCCCAACGTGGCCAGAAGTTGAAGTGGGGACGGCCATTGCTGAGCCAGCATCTGGAGTGTTCCAGGAAGCTGTAGGAGTTCTCGGGGGTCATCTGACCCTGTTGGGGAGTTGTAGGAAAGATTTACTAAGGACTCTGGTGCCTGTTTTGATCTTGCCCATTGAACTGTTATCTGCTAATAGGTTTTTTGGGAGATCAACCAGGTCTTCTGGAAAGAGCCTTACCTGTCAGAGCGGGGATGGCCTTGGACATCCCCAGGCTCCACTCCTTTATTCCAGAAGTGGTAAACTCGAGACCCACAGAAGTCCAAGTGGCCCAAGGTCATGGGGTGAGTGAATATGGGACCAAGGCCCAGTCCAGATGCCTGCTGCCTGGGACGGTGTGTGCCCAGGACATGCGGGCCGGGTGCCATTGTGTGTGTGTGTGTACACTCGTCTCTCTGTCTCCGTTCTGCACCAAGCTTGGTGGCTCTGAGGAGGAAGCGGAAGCAAGCCATGGGCCTAGGGGCTGTGACTCAGCTCAGCTCAGCTTTCTTCCCTGGGGGTTCCAGCCACTGTGATTCAAGGCAGCAGGAGCCCGGGCCACACGTACAGCCTGCAGGCAGGGGCCGCAGCGCAGGCTTGCCTCCACGCCCTGGCCCAGGCTTGTCTGAGGACACCTCAGGCTTCCGGCAGGCGGAAGACAAGTATGGCCCTGGGGATGTAGCTCAGCTTCCTGTGGTGGGCCTCCACTCCGACATTGCCTCAGGGCCCCCATCACCCTATTGTGTGACATCTCTGCTCCCATCCCCTGCCCCTGTGGCCTGGTCCCACACAGAGCAGCTGTTTCTTGCTGGCCAGCTGTGCTCTGAGCATCTGGGCAGGTGGGCAGGGTGGGCCGGAGATAAGAACACCTAGAATGGGAGCGCGGAGGATTCGAATCCTGGTCATGCCACAGCCTAGCCCGTGGGGCCCTTGGCCCCCTGGGGAGGGGAGCGGCACAGGGCTTGTCCATCTGTCTAGTTGTGAAGGCCGAGGGAATGACAGGCCCGGGGCACGCAGAGCATGCGTGTGCGGCCTGGGTTGGCCTGTGGCTGTGCTCGGACCGCCTGTGTCCTGCTAGCCGCCACTGAAACTTTGAGGCCACCACTTTCCTTTGCAGCAGACTTCTCCTTTGCCCCCACCCCCAGCCCCCCAAAAACCCACGTGAAAGCATACTTACCAGAGCCTTTCCTACACGTTGTTAGGATTAGGGTCACCACTCTACAGTGAACCGTTTCCCCCCAAGTCTGGTTTAGGTCCACTCCTGTCCCACCCATTCCTAAAGCAGGCACACCCTGGGCCAGCAAGGCTGTCATGGGGCCTCGTCCCCTCACCTGTGGGTGGTTGAGGGCAACCTCATGCCTTGCTGCTGGCCAGTGACGCACGGGGAGCAATGTGCTGGGCCCTTCTGGATCCTCTGTGCTTCTGAAGAGACACACAAGGTGGAAAGATCCTTCCTTCCTCTGGGCATTGTCACATCTGCACGTGATGCCTGGCATGGTGACGGCCGTCTCGTGACCATAGAACAGTCCAGTCAGACAGAAGGAAGAAGCCTCTTCTTCTGTTGTCCTTGAGCCTCTGGAGTGACCGGCCCTGGCACCGCCCTGCACTTGAACTAGTGGCTACTTATTCTATTTCGGTTTGGGTTTTCTGTTACTTGCAGCTGAAAGCACCCTCATGGCTGCCCCCAAGTCGTTTTGGCTGTTGATCTATAGTTAGCCCTTATGGAAGATTCTGGGCTGAGCTGACCTTGGAAATGGAGACTTGGACTTTGTCTCTTCCTACTGCCGTGTGCCCTGGTGGCTTGTGCGGCTCTCTGCCCATCAGACAATGAGCCCGCGGGGTATGGGTGGGCTTCACCGGTCTTAGCGTTCACCGTGCCAGGCACTTCGGAAACACTGGGTGAGTGCTGGTCCAGAAAGTTCCCTTTGGGGTTGGCAAGGTCCACGGGAAGAGCGCCGCGGGGCCTGCTGGTCTTTGTTTGTTGTAATCTCAGCAAATGCCAAGAGCCTTCTTTAAGCCGACCAGCCTCTAACCCCCTCCAAGTTTTAGCATGAAATCGACCACACAGCTCCCATCCTGCCTGTGGCCAGTGTCTAGCAATTGAACAGAGACCCGGTAAGTCTGGAGTCCGTACCCAGGAGTCCGCACCCTCTCCGGGCTCTTTCTCCAGCAATGGGGGTGGTAGTCGGCTGACAGCTCAGGTGTTAGGGGGACTCGTGTTTTCTTAAAGTCACTCTCTGTTGGCTCTGCCCTGAGGATGTTGTTCAGCATCAGGGAGGGCCGCAGAGTGTGGGGGGTGGGAGCGTGCGCTTCAACCTAGAGGGCCCTTTCCTCTGCTGCCTCCCGGGCTCCCCTCGCTTGTGAGTGTGAGAGTGGCCCGGAGGCCTGGGCTGTCCCTCGTCCTAAAAGGACTTGGGCCAGTCCTGAGCTGCAGGCTTTCTGGGTGGGGCCAAGGGCTCCAACGCAGCTCTGACGCAGAGCCTGGAAGCTTGGCCTTGGCCTTGGCCACGTAGGAGCTTTCCCAGCTCCCTGCTTTGATGGACTTGGGCTTGCGTTTTCATCCCCCGAGGGGCTAGAGCAGCTGATGGGAGGGACAGAGCCGTGGGCCTCCTTCTCCCCCTCTCCCCCTGCTCTTTTCAGCTGCCAGGTGGAGGAGGCCAGTTTGCCTTCCACTCCAGAGGCACGCGGCGAGGCCACGGTGAGACGGTGAGACGGCGAGGCAGGGGAAGCAGCTGTTGGGAGGGGGACTGGCATCTCCAAGGTGGCTTGTGGCCGGGGCTGCGTCAGAAGTGCTCGGGTGGCACCTGCAGCCGGGTGCCTGGGGTGCTTTGATGCAGTGGTGCAGGCACCTGCCTGTGGGCAGCAGCACAGGGTCTGGCCGGGAATGAGCAGCAGTGTTTCACGTAGGCAGGTCAAGGCCAGGCGTGGCTTCGCGCTTCTGGCGGTATCTGCATTTCATCTGCCCGAGTTCCCCCGTGGAGCGTATGTCTAGACAGCTATGGAATAAAATGCTCAATTACTGCGCAGGAATTTGGCCAGCCAACCTATAGCCGCATTGAGCAGACAGGCCCGAGGGGAGGGTGGGGGCGGAGAATGCGCCTTGCTTGGCGCTGGGACAGATGGGGAGCCTGATGCTTGTGGGGCTAGCCGGCTCCCCAGAGCTGGCCCCCCAAAAGCACTTCGACTGCACGCAGAGCCGTAAACCTGGCCAGGCCACATCTCTGTCCCGTGTCACTCCCTTGCAAAGGCTCCTGCCAACACTTAGAACTTTGGGTCAACATGCCCTAGGAGGGCAGGCCTCAGAGCTGGGGAGCCTGCCTTCTTGTTCAGCCAGGCCACTCATTGGCTGTGAGAAGTTGCTCCTCTGGGCCTCAGTTTCCCTATCTGTGAAATGGGGGGAGTGTGCTCTATATCCCCAGGTGGTCATGGAAGTGCTTTGTCATCTGGGCGGTCAACGGTTCGTTCCCTTTGTAGCAATTCAGGCTTCCTGTCGAGCCCCCTCCCCTTGTTTCATGTCCACTTGCTTTTTATTACGATTGCCCCTCATCGTGAGTGAAACGTTTGCGTGAATGAAAGCTCTCACAAGGTGCGGACTGGTGCCGCTTCGACTGACCGGCCCTCGTGACCTGGACGTCCTCCTCTGCACTCAGTGAAGATCGGTTTTCAGGAGGCTCTGGGCTGCATCGCTGATGTCCACTTGTCCAACCCCATGTGGTCACCCGAGTATGGGTGACTTCACTGCACTGGGGCCACGCTTGTCCACGGGGTTCCCTGGGTACCCCCTGGAGGCCTGGCCCTGCCCAGCCAGTGTGGCTGAGCAGCACACTGGCATCTTGATGTTCTCCCCTCGTGGGGGTCTCTCCCTGTGTCCTCGCCGCTTCGGCACACGCCCTGCCTCAAGCGTTTGCCCCCTTCCTGTCTCCAGGCCTGAGCTCAGACTTGGAGAAGAGTTCCAGGGAGCCCTGGCTCTGGCTGCTCTGCCTGCTAAATGCCCTGAGGCCTGGGAGCCTGGGTCTGGCTGTCTGGCCGGGGTGTGAGGTTGGGGGGCGGTGTGGGGGTGGAGTGGCAAGTAACTTTCTGAGGTGGTTCCCAGCTTGTGGCTGAGCTGATGTGGGCCAAGCCCACCTTTCTGTATTTGAACTTGATCGCGTGCACCGAAGTGGGTGAAAAGCCAGGTTATCCTGGGCACCCAGGCGGACTCAGGCCCAGGGGCCTTCACCACAGTGTCCCCTCGCTTACCCCTCAAGCCCAACCCTGAAGGCTGTTCCCAGGCCCTGAAGGAGCAGCAGCGTCCCCAGGGGCCTCCCCATCACTGACGCCGACTCCTTCCCACCCACCCTCTGCCCCACGACTGTTGGATGAGGTCATTCCTGGCAGGGGCAGCTGGCGTGGGCCCAGGGTAAACAGGCCGTGCTGAGCTCGCTGGTGTGCCTGGACGCTGACGAGCTGGGGGGGTTCCGGGCTGCAGGCCTGCCCCCCTCCAGAGCAGCGCCGTGCTCTCTGGCCTCAGGTGACCCGAAGGTCAAAGAGTCACTGTCAGCACAGGTCTGTGGCACCAGCCTTCTCCCCGGGGGGCGTGCTGAGTGACCTGGACTAGCTTGTGGGAGTTTGGTTGGTGAGGTTTCGGCCACTGCGTCTGCACAGACCCTGATGCTAATAGCGACAACCAACACGTACATGATGCTTACGGGACCACTTATGTGATGCTTAAAATGAGCCAGGCATTACTCAAAGAGCTGTTCAGATCTTAAGTCGCTGAATTCTCACAACTGACCGATGAGATGGATGTGCGACATGATCCCCATTTTCCAGATGGGGACACTGAGGACCCAGGGTTGGAAGCTCAGGCCGGGATCTGGTCGGGCAGCCCGGCCAGGGGTCTGTGCTCTCGGCCACCATGCTGGACGGGGCCTCTCAGGCTGTGCTGACAGAGGGGCGTCCCTTCTCCTGCCTCTCCCTTAAAGTCACCTCCAGGGCTTAGATCGTTCCTTCAGTGTTCCTTTCTCCTCCATGACCTTGCTGGCCCGGCAGCTTCCTGGGCAGCCCTTCCCTTCTTGGGGTAGGGAGGGGGGTCTTGGTGGCAAGGTGCTGCTGTGTGTGGTGGCTGAGAGTCTGGTGCCAGGGTCACAGCCTGGGTTTAAGTCCCTTCACTATCTCAAGTCATTCACTTGCTTGGAGCCTCAGTTTCTTCATCTGTTCAATGGGCCCCTTGTCACCCCGCCTCGTCAGCTGGTGTCTTCTCCATCCCTGGCTGAAGTGCCGCTGGTTTCCTCCCACCAACCCTCCCGACCCCCTCGCTCCTTTCTATTTTGAGGTGGACAAATAGGAGGACCCTTGCGTTGCAATTCGCGTGAGGCCTGGGCCAGAGCGCTGCCTTCTGGGCCCAGTCCACGTTGTTCGGGGCAGCTGCTTGTTTTGACTCAGAGAACAAAGGCAAAAAGAGCTCCTTGGCTCTAGGGAGGAAAGGAGGAAGGGAGAGCCTCAGGCCTCCCCTATGGAAGCCCCGCTCTCTTCAGCCCGGGGACTTGATCTGGCTTTATTCTGTCCCATTTTGGTTGGAACTCCACCTTGTGTGCTTGTTTGGGGCTTCCACCCTGCCTAGCCTTCACAGGGCATCCAGGGTCGGGCTCCTTGGGCTAATCTGCCTGCCCAGGCCAGGAGCAGAGGTGGCTTGGGGGAACTTCTCAGACAAGGAGAGCGCCCACCGTGTGGGTTGTGGTGTCTGGGGTCCTGGATGCCCTGCTGCCCCAGCCCCATCTCTGCCCCTCACCGGAATGGCCACGCACTCGGCACAGGACGCACCTGTGAGAGTCAGCGCAGCCCCGGCCCGCGGTGCCTCCGACTGCCAGGACTCGGGAGGACACGGCTGTGATGAGGGCAGGCAGCTCCAGCCTGCCCCTTCCCCCCAGCGGTGTGTGGGCACAGCATCCTCCCTGGGCTTTGCGCTCCAGGTAACCCCAGGCAGTCTTGCCCCAAATCTGCAACGCGTCTCCCTCTGTCTCCTGGTCTCAAGGTTTCAGAGTAAGTCTGTGCTGATAGCTTCAACACATGCTGAGCCCCCGAGGTGGCCTTCAGTAACCTTCCCATGTTTTCCTTTCCTGGGCACGTGGCTGCAGAGCTCATACGGCTCGCAGCACTGTGTCGGTTATTGCGGGTGGGCAGGGCCGTCGGACTGACCCGGGCTTCCGCAAGGCCTGGCGTGTCCGAGGGCCCGCCGCGGCTCAGCGTGCACGACATCTGTGCGCGTATCCGTTCTGTTAACCAAACACAGCGATGCCAACCTTGTGGTTCCAGGGGAAGCTGCCCGTGCTGCTGCTCGGCCGCTCCTCAGAGCTGCGGCCGGGGGAGTTCGTGGTCGCCATCGGAAGCCCATTTTCCCTTCAAAACACGGTCACCACCGGGATCGTCAGCACCACCCAGCGCGGCGGCAAAGAGCTGGGGCTCCGGAACTCGGACATGGACTACATCCAGACGGATGCCATCATCAACGTGAGCCCGGCCGTGGCCGCCTGCTGGGGTTGGGCGGGTGTTCGGAAAGTCAGGCTTAGGAACCAGGGGTGGGTCTGATCCTCAAGGTGCTGCTCAAGGAGCTCCCTTTGAAGCCCTGGCTCAGATGAGGCTGCGGGCTGGTCCTCAGCCCCTTAGCCATCCCCACGAACTGCTGTGAAGGGGACTTTAGATTTGCCAACATCTGTAGCCTGGAGGAGCTCCCCCCAGGGGCAGTAGACCCCCAAGGGTGCTGCTGTGGCAGCTTGGTGGCTGGAGGGACGCTTACCCTGGCACGGGCCCTGCAGTGCCAGGAGGGGTTTGCTCTGCCTTGGGGTACCACCTGAGCGTTACCCCCCCACTATCCGATGTCTGACCAGGCCAGGGGTTGCTTGCTCCACACGATCTCAGAAGTGGAATCTTTTTAAAATCACATTTTTTTCCACTTCAGTTATTTCTCAATAGGATTGACATTTGTAAAAAGCAATGCCCCTCCCCCACTTCATCCGTCTAAAATAAATAAGAAACACAGCGTTTTGTGCTCTCGCTGCCTCTGATAGGTTTTGTTCCCAAGCTTTCTGGTGGTCCGCATGAAGTGATGGAGAGAGAACAAGTCACGTGGGGTTCCAGCCCCCACAGCAAAGTAGGGATCACACGGGTGGGGGTGCCGGGCAGACTGAAGTGCCCGCATGTGGCGGCGGTGGGCTACCAGGCTGCTTCCAAGAGAAAGTTGTGTTGGGTGTTTGGGGGAGTTCCTAGTTGGCCTCTGAGCTTTGGAGGAAAAAAAAAATCACTTATGGCATATCTAAAACTTTCTGAAAATGGTTAAGGTCCCTTTTCTCCCAGCAAAACAGTAGGGTGACAGGAATAAATCACAGGAAAGAACCTGCACTCGGGAACCTGCCTGGCAGGGAAGTAGATTGGGGCATGGAAGGATACAAACTCTAACCTTTTAATTTTTGCTTGATTTCAGTATGGCAACTCAGGAGGCCCATTAGTGAACCTGGTAAGGCCCTTTCTAAAAATCTGTGTACGTGCTTTTTTTTTGCTTTCTTTTCAGACATGAATTTATCCAGCATATTAATTCTTTTAAAGTGAAATCTGTGAAATTTCCCTTCCTTGCAAATTACCCTTCCTATCTTTCTGGACAGAGTAAGGTGTGCTGGAGCCAAGGGGTCAGTTACGCCAGGGGCCACACTTGTGTTTCCAAGTCATCAGTAAATGCAGTGGAATTTGGGTCCCCTGCCGGAGTAGCTAAAGGAGCAGGCCTTTTTTTTTTTTGAAGGTGTCAGCAGTTCTGACCTGTCCCAGAAAGACATCTCCTCCAGACAAAGCCTCCAGGCTGCTGGGGGAGCCGTCTTGGCTTGTCCACAGTCTTTGTCTTGGCCGGGAGCCCTCCCTTCAGGCCTGGCTGGAACGAGGAGCTACCCCACTGTTGGAGATGTCACCGAAGCCTCGGAAGCAGGCTGTCAGAGCCAGGGCACAGCTCAAAGTCACCTGGCTCAACTCTCATCTACCAGTGACACAACCAAGGCCATCGTTAGCAAGGCCCGGGACAGCCACGCCTCCTCCAGGGTCCCTTGGGTTTGGGGACAGCGTTCTCAGGGCTACCGGAAGTGTGCAAGGAAAGATTTATACTCCCTTGGCTGGTTTCCCTTTCAAGCCTGAGTTGAACAAGCCATTTACCAAGTGTATTCAGAATAATGGTCGCACTGCGTGAGGTGAGGTGAGCCTGCTATTCCCAGATCGTTTCCGATTGAGTAGCGTTGACTAAACTGGATTTATCTGGAATCGAAGCACGCCCTGTGGACTGGCTTCTTCCATGACTTCAAGCTAGTCCCAGACAAGCAGAGGAAGTGAGGCCATCGTGGGCCCCCGGCCCCCGCCCGCCTCTGCCCCGGCTGCTGTCTGAAACTGCATTTCTGGGAACGGAGCAGGTCAGCCTGATCCTCCCGATAAGCAGCAGAGGAATCCTGAGGTCGAGGAAATGGGAGAAGCAGGGGGTGTGGACAGCCACCTGAAGGACTCCGAGGCTTGGGGACCCTTCCCCTTGAAAATCACACGTGTCATGAAACTCTCTGTCTGAGGCAGTTTTTACTGCATGGTGGCCCCTGAGGACGAGCCCAGAGGGGGTGTGGGTCTGCCCTTGCTGAGCGTGACTTAACGCTGCCTAAGTGATGCCTGTCCCCGGGACCCCGCCAGCCTCCCCAGACCCTCGCCCCCATCAAAGACTTCTATACAGATCCTGCATCTCTCTCGGTGGGCATCTTCAGGTAAACCTCTGTAGGTTCAGGAAGCCATTTCCGTCTTGCTTTTCAGGACGGGGAAGTGATTGGCATCAATACTCTGAAAGTGACAGCGGGAATCTCCTTTGCCATTCCGTCTGATAAGATTAAAAAGTTCCTAACGGAGTCACATGACCGACAGGCCAAAGGTAAAGAGAGACCCCCACAGCCAGTGGGAGGGGCAGCTGAGGCTGCTCCGGGACTTGGGTGGGAGAACGACACGCTGAAGACCCCCAGGACTTTTAATCAAGAAGGGAAAGGGCTGCACAGGGCGAAGCCCTGGTATTTGGTCACAGATTTGCCATTTTTGACCTAAGATCGCAGACGTTTCATACCGGTCCATGTGTGCCAGGCATGATCCTGGGTGATTCCTAAACATCGATTCATGACTCACTTGTGCCATTTAATTCCTGTGCCCTCTCAGGAGGGGATTGTCAGTCCCCTTTTACTGAGGAAGAAGCTGAGATGCGGGGAGATCATTCCACAAGTGTTTATGGACCCTTCTGCTTGGGGTCAGGCTGGGGGTCCCTTGCAGGGGTGATGTTTACCTTCTCCCTGGGGGAGCGGGGAGGCTGGCAGTGAACAGACAAATGGGAGGAGGGTTTCAGATAGCAGGAAGTTCTTCCCAGAACAAGAAGCAGGGTAGTGGCTGGGGAGCCAGGAGGAGGGGCAGCCAGTGGAGAGGGTATGGCTGGAAATGCCTTCTAAGCTTGGGCCTGAAGGAGAGGAGCCAGCAGGTAGGGATGCGAGGGGAGAGTGTCCTGACAGAGGACCGGGGTTTCTGCTCTGGGCACGGTGTAGCGAGCCCAGGCCCGAGAGTGGGCCTGGCAGCTGGATGCGGTGAATGCGTGGGTATGGAGTGAAGTCGGCCGGGGTCAGCACTGGCCGGGGTGAGGTGCCAGGGTTGCACGTTAGCAGCCGGGTGGACAGCGACGTTCAGATCTGGTGGACATCTTTGAAAGGTCACTCTCAGGGTTGGGAGGTGACTCAGCTGGAGGGGGGGTTGGCGGTTGGGAGACCAGGCAAGAGGCTGTCCCCGTCACCCAGGCCAGGGCGGAGGGATGGGGCCGCATCTGGGTTTATGGGAGGCTGGAACCCCTATCAGGTGTCAGGGTGGCGCCGGGAGGAATCAAGGACCACGCCCAGGGTTTCAGCCATTAACTGAAGGGACAGGACTTTCCAAGGTCCCACAGCCAAATCTGAACCGCAGTCTCAGTCTGTGCCCCCATGACCCTGACCTTCTCCACTGCAAACTGGGGGTTGGGCCTCGTGGGTCCTGGTGTCCCCGGCACAGCCACCCACTGGGCTGCCCTCTGTTGTCCCTCCAGGCAAAGCCATCAATAAGAAGAAGTATATTGGCATCCGAATGATGTCGCTCACATCCAGGTGGGTAGCAGGACGTGTGTGTGTGTCTATGTCTGAAGTGTAAATGAACCTGAACTTCAGAAGGTGCTGGCTGGTACCCCTGAAAAAGAAACTCTGCGCTGCCTTAAGATCTCTCAGTTTCTGGTTAAAACTGTGTAACATTAGGAAAGAGAGGTGAGGTCGTTGTCCTTGACCTCTTGTTTTACCTTTCCGTTTGTTTTTATGTTCTGAAAAGGTCCTTCTAGAACATTCTGCCCTCCTCTTTGAAGGCTGGTCCGCACAGCAGGTGGTGTTGGTCACCCTCCCTCAGGCCTTGCTTTCACCACTTGCTCTGTTGAAACCCACATTCCGGGAGTGCCCCAGGCACCTCCCTCTGCCCGGCCCGCCCCGCCCCGCCGGCCACTGCTCTGCCGCCTGTGGGCTGAGGCCCCAGGAATGCCGGGCCAGGCCCGCAGGTTGATGGGCTTGTTTTTCTGAGCTGGTGGAAGTCGCGGCATGCGGCTGCCAGGCCCCTAATATGCTGGTGTTTTTCACCCTTGATGAAGAAATCTGATGTCCTCACATGAGTGCTGGTAACTAAGGGTGTGGTGGAAATTGTTGTAGGTAAACTCAGCAAAGGGCAGAACATGTTCCTATAGACATGACTTCATTATTATTATAATTAATTAACTATGAATTAATTGTGAGCCGCTATGAGAAGCTAGATACATATTATGAATGCTGGTACCTTTCTTAGCCAAGGCTAAAATGGGCAGCAGTTCTGGCCTTGAACTACGGGAGACAGGGGTCAGCCTGGGGTCTGGCCTCCTGGGTTCTCCCGCAAGCTCTGCCACGTCCTGGTTTGTGACTTTGAGACCCATGTTCTGGCCTCCCGGATGAGGATAACATTGCAGGCATTTGGGTGTGTGACAGGGACCAAGTGGTTTAATGGGTGTCCAGGCTCGGGTCAGTGGGCGGTGACAATGAGCCAGGCCACAGTGACGCTGGCCACTGTTTATCACCTGCTTGCTCTGGGCCAGGCCCTGGGCGCGGTGCTGTGGCCACACGGTTCCATCAAACCCTCCCAACAACCCGCATCGTAGAGCAAAGCCATGATCCCTCGTTTGCACTGGAGAAAACTAAGGCCCAGAGAGGTTAAGCTGCTGCCCAAGATCACACAGGAAGTGGCAGAACTGAGGCTCCAGACCAGCTGACTGCTCTCCGATGCTGACTCCTTGAGTGGTAGCCACTATCAATTAATGAATAAAATTAATAATAATGGTGAAACACTTCTCTTGCTGTTACTCAGTAAATCTCTGAGTCTCATAGGCAATTTGAAGCAGAGTCAGGAGCCCTGGAGGAGTTTTACCTTGGACTCAGGGGCAGGAGGAGAAGCTGGGTGGGAGCCGGGTCCCCGCAGCGGGAGGCCTGTTGGTACCTAACATCACATGGGCCTTCTTCCCCTGAACAGCAAAGCCAAGGAGCTGAAGGACCACCACCGGGACTTCCCGGATGTGCTTTCGGGAGCATATATCATCGAAGTGCTTCCCGACACCCCAGCGGAAGCGTGAGTGGGGATTCCTTTCCCTTTTCCGAAAACCGGCTGGTCCCTGGGGGTTGTGGGAGGAGCTGTGCTCTTTCCACGTCAGCTCAGGTGATTGTGAGGGTCCGGGACAAAGTGGTCGGACGTCCTTGGTCAGTCCTGCTGGTCAGCCCTTCCGACCTGGTTCTGCGTAGGACTCACCAGCAAAAGGGAGCTTCCTGCCTTCCAAAGTCCTCGGTTCACGAGGGGCCATCCGGATGGAAGGAGCTACTGACCGGCAATGAGTCTCCCGGACAGGCCTGGCTGCGGAAGAGGGTTTAAACCCCGAGACCCCTGGCCGTGTCCTGCTCTGGGTTTCAGGACGCACCTCCTCCTCCTCTAATCGTGTCTGTTGTAGGTCCGGCCATGCCTGTCTGTAGCTCTAGAATAACCAAGTACCAGCAGTGAAGTGAGGTGAAAAGCAGAGCCTACAGTCAGGGTCCGTTACCTGCACTGGCCTCACACCCAGCGGAAAGTGGCGGATCAGGGCCAGCAAACTTCCCCGGGGCCGGCTTGGGTGGGCTGCCTGCTCTTGTACCACTCATAGGTTAAGAATAGGTTTTGCATTTTAAGTGTTTGAAAACACTTTAAGTAAGAATCGTATTTTATGACACATGAACATTACGTGAAATTCCCACTTCAGTGTCCGTATGTGAAGATTCACTGGAACGCTGGAGCCCTGCCCAGTACATAAAATGTGGTCGGTGGTAGCTTTGGGGTGTAGCAGCAGAGGCGGGGAGCTGTGACAGAGGACAGCAAGGCCTGCAAAGACTAAGATGTTTCCTGTCTGGCCCTTTGCAGGAGTAGTTAGCTGGCCCCCGTGCTAGACCATGAAGGACCGTGACAGCTTATTTGATGCTCTCATCCATAAGAGCTAAAGTCACAGCAACAATGGCACGAAAGAAGTGTCCCATGAGAGAACCATGCTGCCCACCCCTGTGGGAACGGTTCCTTGGGCTGTGACACCCATTACAAGAGAGTTGGCCTTGGCCACGGCACACGGCAGGTGGAATATGGCGAACCTTTGCCTCCTTTGTGGTCAGTCTGCCATGGGTCACACGAGTGCTGGTAGGCATCTCTGCAATGGGCATGCCAGACAACTTGTCCTAAAGATCTCAAAGGGAAATAACGCAGCCCTTCAGTGGTTTAAGTCACGTGAGTTCTCCACCACCCGCCCTGTTCGCCCTGGGCTTCTAGGTCCTAAACTACACCTCTGCCAATGTCCAGTTGGTCACCTTTTTTGGCAGGTAGACAGGAGGAAGGGAGACGTTACAGTTGTTTTCTCCTTGTGTTGCAGTGGTGGGCTCAAGGAAAATGATGTCATCATTAGCATCAATGGACAGTCGGTGGTCTCTGCCAATGACGTCAGCGACGTCATTAAAAAGGAAAGCACTCTGAACATGGTTGTCCGCCGGGGCAATGAAGACGTGATGCTCACGGTGACCCCGGAAGAAGTCGACCCATAGACAGAGGCATGAGCTGGACTTCATGTTTCCTTAAAAGACTCTTGCGTGGACAGTGCATGGGGACTCTGGGCTGGTGGCACGGGACACCCAAGACTTTGACCGCCATGTTGCTTGTTCAGCAGAAACACCCTGGCCAACAGACTTCTCCTTGATAGTGTGCAGGCAAAACCCAATGTAACTTGTAGGTCCACAGGCAGAGACTCGCCCTCCTGTGCCCTAGGTATGCAGCGTACTTTTTCTTGCCAGCTTGGACTGTTCCTGCTTAGACAGCCAAATTTGTCTCTTTTAACTGAGTCATCACCCAGCCCCAGGAAGGCTGTCGATATAACGCGTAGATAAGAGGAAAGCCCCATGGGAGCCGCAGTGGCCCTGGGCGTGGGTCTGCTTTCCTCCGAGGCAGCACCCAGAGGAGGTAGATGCCGAGACCACAGGAGGGCGGACGCTGGCTTCCACCGGAGCCACAGTTGCCTCTCTGGGCCACCTCCTCAGAACTGGGAGCACCATGACTTTGAGTTTGAGCTATTAAAATACTTCTTCATACTTTGCTTTCTGGCGTGTTTCCTTTCCTTTCCTCTGAACAGCTGGTTGCAGCTTCTTGGAGGTGATTATAGAGTCAGTGGGCTCCTCATGAAACTGCATTGTCCACACAGGGTTGAGCTTGGAGTCCTAGCAGTTATTTCAGAATCACACTGCGGGGCTTACTGATGTCACGAACATCCATGCCCGGCTGCCCTGGCTTCGTGAAATTGGACTTGAGGGCATTCGTACTTGCGTCTGGAGCTTTTCAAACTAAAAGGAGTCTGTCGACGTCATACACCATGCAGTCTGTCAACACGGATTTTCTGGGCCCCCGCTCCTTGCCAGGCTCAGGACTAGGGGTACAGGCGTGAATGCAGAGCGGGATGGACCCAGCCCTTCTCTCCCCAGAGTTCAGTCAAGAAGCCAGGTCTTTTTTCTTTGAAAGGGAGACACTTCAGAAGACTGGGATGCGATGCAGAACTGTCCTAAGTCCCCAGAAAGCGCAGGCTGAAGCCAATTCCACTTGCACTGGGCTCTGAAATACAAAGTAGACCGTAGGCCTTGGGGGGTGGAGAGTGGAGCGGCCCTGGAAGTGGCCTGGAGCAGGCACAGCCTCAGGCAGCTCAAGGCATGTCTGCCCTCGGAGGCCTCCAGAGTCTTGGGGAGCTGGACCCAAGAAGCCTGTTGCAAAATGTTAGCTTGAACGTCTGCACAGGCCTGAGCCCTGTGGGAGCGCACACCAGAGAGGGGGGTGTTTACACCAAGAGCAGAGGGTCAACGGCCCTCTAAGAGTCAGCAGGCAAAAGGGGGGCCTTGGCCTGGATGGCAGTTCAGTTCTCCAGACGGAGAGCTTACCCTTGCTGGACTGACAGACCACTAGGCTCTCTGAGATCAACTCAGAACAGGAGAGGCTGTGGAAGGCCCACGGCCTGAGGGACACGTAGGAACCATGCAGTTCAGCAAAGGCCTCGTCAATGTTGACGTGAGGCAGCTGAGCAGCTGTGTCCGCTGCAACCCCGGCCCGTCCCTCTTCCGTCTGCTCAGATGACCTCACAGGGGCCGGAAGGAGCTGGTAGGTCCTTTCACTGTTGGAGTTCCCTCCCTGTCCGTTGAAAGGGGATGATGACTCAGAGCGGGGCCTGTGGCTCCAGACCCTCCTCCTCAGCTGTTTGTACTGTGGGCCTCTCCCCTGGGTGGTCCCTGGGGCTGAGGTACAGCCACTGGTGGGGAGGATGTGCTGGGTGGTGCTGGGGTCAGAGCCAGCCCCGGCCTGTGCCCATCTCTCTCCAGCCTGTCATGCTTGGGAGGTTACAGATGGTCCCTCTGGAAGAAATCAGCCTGGCAGCCGACTGGCCTGAGTCCTCTGTCAACATTCAGCACATGTCCCTGAGCTCCGACGGTTCTGGGAGGGGTCAGAGATTTGCCTGCATGTGCAGTGACATTCAAGGCCACAGACATGGCCACTTGGCACACCTGTTGGGGCATTGTGAGTTTGGTCCCATGGCTGCACCGCCCTGCGGGGCCCTGGGCCCAGTGGGGGCTGCACTGACCTGCAGGGCTGCTTGCCCAGCATCCCACACTCATCCTTGTGACTTTCAAAGACCTCTCAGGACAGACGTTTCTTCTTTGTCTTCCTTAAAAAAAAAGATTTTAGAGGATCAGGGAAGGAGAAAGAGGGAGGGAAACATCGATGAAAGGGAGTTACGGGAGAGAAACATTGATGAGTTGAAGCTCATTTACACCCCACCCAAGGGCTGAACCCGCAACCCAGGCACGTGCCCTGACTGGGAATCAAACCAGCGACCTTTCACTTTGTGGGATGACACCCAACCGACCGAACCCTGCCTGGTGGCGCGGCCTGTTTCTTCTTGCTTTGGGCTGTGATGGAGGTTTTTTTTTTTTTTTTTTTTTTTAGCATCGATAAGCCTTAAACCTGGGAGGCAGAGCTGACTTGAAAGAGCATGGCCTTTGGAGCTAGTTGGACTGACTTCAATGCTACCACCTGTATATTCCTGGCTGTGTGACTTTTGAGCCAGCTACTTAACCTCTCTTTGCCTGTTTCCCATCTGTAAAATGGTGATAATCAGCGCACCTACTTCCTGTGGCTGTTGTGGGGATTAAACGAATCAATACATGGCACCTGGTAAGCACTCGCGAACTGGCAGCACGTGTGCTAGGAACCAAGGCCTTTGAGCTTCCGTTTCCCCAGGTGTGATACGGGGACACGAACAATGTCCTTCCGCCCTGGACTGGTGAGGGTCACCGCGATGGCACGGGGCTACTAGGTAAATACAGCTGCCGTTGTTCTAGTGAGTAGCCTGCTATTGTTCTGGTCTGTAATGACAATCACAGAAGCTACTTCTGTTGGGTGTGAGCTTGCTGTGTGACAGACGCCAGCCGGAGCTGCCTTTGTTAGCTGGTTCCACTCTTCAGCTCCGCCCTCAGGTGGATGCTAAGTTTACCCTCTTCAACAGGTGACGAAAGTGATGCTTAGAAAGTCAGCATCTTGCTCGAGTCACGGAGCTAATAAGTGGGGGGCTGCGACTTACGCCCAGGAGGTCTGACCCCATGGCCTCTGTGTGGTGCCACGCGACCAAGACTCCGGGTCCTTCCATCTCTGCACTAGCCTGGGGCCACCCCACTCCTGGGAGGTGGCCAGGAGGCCCCGACTCGGCTTGGCGTGTGGCTCTTCCCGGTCCTTTCAGGTCTCCTAACAGCCCCACTGGCTGGTGGCTCAGCAGCTGCCCCTCCTCACTGTCTCCTTCCCCCTCACCCTTTCCTCTTCCAGTCTCAGCTCCTTTGGCTCTGGTCCTCTGCGTCCAGCTTTTGCAAAACTTCCAACGTCGCCAGTCACAGGGGCGGGGTTTCCCCAGCACATTTGTGATACCTGAGGGTCCCCATCCGGCCCTGCCGGCTGCTGGTCTCCCCCTGCCGGGAGAGGCCCTGCATCAGGGCTGTGCCCTGCACTTCCCGGGCCTGGTGGAGTAGGGGCCATGCCTGGCAGCTCTGTACAGGGCCCTTCTCTTTCCTGGCTCCATGTCTCCATCTAAGAATCTGGAAGAGTGCCCGTGCCTGGGGGTGGTGAAGAGCATGCGTTTTTATTAGGACTGGCATGGCACTCCCCCCACTGGGCTAATACTTCAGACAGCCCTGAGCCGTGGGCAGTGGCAAGGAGGGTGCCAGGCCCATTGCAGCAAATGCCACAGAAGTTGGGGCCAGCCTCGCTGAGGTTGTGTGGAAGGGAACTATGTCTGGGGGAGTGCGCCAGTCCAGCCAGGTTCAAGGTTATTATGGAAGCTGCCATCTCCCCTGAAGGTGGCGATCGGTGAGGTCAGAAGTATGACAGCATCAGAGTGGCTTCGTGCCAGGACAGCAAATAGGTTTCTACGGTGGCCTACCAGTGCCGATCGATTGGCAGGGACTGCCGGAGCCCCGGGCTGAGCGGGTTGTGTGACCTCGCTCACAGCCAGCAGGCTGGAGCGGGCGGACCTGTCCTTACCTCTGGACCACCTCCTCCTTTCCCCACTGACTGCCCGGCCTGTGTGGGGGTCTCACGCATGCCACAGTGCCTTCTGCAGCCGTGTCCTGCAGCCATCTTCATGCCACAGGCCACTCTCAGCTCTCCTGCAGGGACCCCGTGTAGTTCTAAAGAACTGTCACTAGAATCAGCTCATGACGTGTGACCGTGGGCCGCTTGGATCTGAGAGGACCATTGGGATGCTCGTCAGAGAGCCATCCCTGGTTTAAAACAAGTGTCGTGGGTTATGTGTCTGAGTACCACCCAGCCCCAGCCCCCGGGGTGCACTCAGTTAGCCACCACTCACAGAAGGGACCCTGACTGCCAGGCAGGAGGCCAGTTCTTGGAATCAAATAATGCCCGCATGTTGGAAGCACCCACCAGCAGGGCCCAGGCCTTTGTGCGGTGCCAACGGGGCCACTGACCCCATCTGTGTCTTGTGTCTGCAGGGCTGACTCACCTCTGCCCAAGCCGGCTCCCACCTGGAAGGAGGCCGTGGCGGCCCTCTGGGGCTCCCATCAAAATGTGGGTGGAGTATGCACCGGCAGGGGCCTTCCTGCCAGCGGTGGTTTTATTTGGAACTTTAAAAAGCAGCGGCCCAGCGGCCCGCCTGCCAAGAATCAGCAAAGATCGAGTGAAACGAACACTGACAAATGCATTTTCAGTGAAAAGAGTGAAAAGTGGTTCAGACCCTTTACAGAAGAGCTTGCTGTGACATGTGCCTTGGTGGGCCAGGCAAGTTTTGTCTTTAGCCCCAGCTCCGCCTCCTCAGCCACCTGCATGGGAGGACCCCCACTTTACAGACAAGGCTATGGAGGCTCAGCCTGACGTCACACAGCGGGGGGCGGGGTGAGGGAGGGAGTTATCACCGGGGCATTGGAACCCAGGTGTCTGGCTCCAGAGTCCTCTCTCTTTACTGCTAGGCCACCATCCCCTTCCGCGGACAGTGCCAGGGACAGTTGTCACTCAAGACCCACATCTCCACCTTGATATTGTTTCCCGCTGGCCCACCTGTGGAGCAGTGAAGAAAAGCTGGCCCCGCACAGGCAGGCTTGGTGGCTGGTTTGTGGGAATGACACGCAGGACAGAAACACTCATGCTCTGCTCCATGAGCATCACCCGCCCTGCCCCCACGGAGGGTCAGTCACGCAGCGGGCAGGGACAGAGAGCTGGAGGGACGCCCGTCTCCGAGTCATCAGATTGCCCCGCTCCGCTTCCTGCCAGGTGCCCGTCTGTCTTCGCGCCCTTCCCACCGCACGCCGTCTGCTGAGTCATGAAACTGGAACGCTGAGTCTGAAGCGACACCCAGGGTGAAAAATGTGCTTCATCGGGAAGGCCTGGCCTCCACACTGAGCAGAAAAACGTACCCTGGAAACCCAGAATCACTCCCATGGGACTCCAGCTTCTCCAGAAATCCTAACAATCGAGAATCCTCGGCTGGCTTCTAAAGCTGTTTTCTGGTTTATGATCTCATGCGGTCCCTCATCAACCACTGACATTTACTGACAGTGTATGCGTGGCTCTGCTGTGTGGATGCAAGTCAATCAAAGCGAACGGGGGGTCTCGGGAGAGCTCGGGGCTTGTCAGATCAGGGTCTGCTGTTCCTCCTGCTCACGGCCTTTAATCCAGGGCTGGTTCTGTGTCCCGCTGTGGGGAGGCTTTACGGCCACCCTCCCAGGTCATTCTGACGGCACCTCAGTCACCATCGCCACCTCTCCTTGTAGGGGACGAAGCTGAAGTTCAGAGAGGCGGCTCTCCTTGTTCAGTGACTCAGCGTTGAAGCCAGGCTGTCTGTCTCCCGAACCTGTGGCAGGTTCCCATCACAGCGGTCCACAGTGCAAACTTCCGATGGCGTTAGCAAAGCCTTGTCCTGGCTGGCTTAGCGGTCTGGAGCCCAGGCTGGTCCCCCTCTGGGTTTGGGGGGCAAAAGGGGCAAACATTCATCGGCAGCAGTTTCCTCATCAGGGAAAATGGTGCTGAAAATGCACAGAGCAAAAAACACTGAAACGCACCTGGAAAGAAAACTCGCGTCCACTCAAAAACCTGCGCACACGCGTTCGCAGCGGCTTCATCCACGGTGGCTGAAACCCGGCAGGAACCAAGATGCCTTCAGTAGGTGAACGGATAAATAAGCTCCAGGCAGTGGGACGTCGTCCAGTGATAAAAGAGATGAGCCCTCCAACCGCGCAAGGACATGGGGGAAACTTACGTGCCTGTTACTCCGTGAAAGAAGCCAACCGAGAAGGCGGCATGCTGTGTGATTCCAACTCTGTGACCTTCTGGAAAAGGTGAAACAGGGAGACAGTGAAACACCAGTGGCTGCCAGGAGTCGGGGGGAGAGAGGATGAACAGGTGGAGCAGAGAGGGGGTTACAGGCGGTGAAGCTGTCCTGTGTGACCCTGTAATGAGGGACATTTGTCCAAACTGATAGAATGTATGGCATGAGGAATGAGCCCTAGTGAAAACGCCGGGCTTTGGGTGACAAAGACGTGTCCGTGTAGGTGCATCAGTTGTGACAAATGTACCGCTCGGTTGCAGGGGCGGTGGGGAGGCGTTGATAGTGGGGAAGGATGGGCATTGAGGGGGTGAGGGAATTCTATATTCTGCTCAATTTGGCTGTGAACCTAAAACTGCCCTCAAGAATAAAGGCTATGAACTAAATTTTTAAAAAACAAACAAGATTTACAATCAAGCCTAGAGCCAAAGGAAGCGCCTGTCTGACCCAGAAAAAGATTTCGGATGCTGCTCGCCCGGATGGGCCTCCGGCAGGGTCCCACTCTGCTTCTTTGGCCAGGACGGCAGACCCCAGACAGGCGTCCTGGGCCGAGGGGAGAGGAGAGTGTTTTAGAGAAGAACTTCCCGAAGGAAGAGACTCACCAGCAGAGTCAACCCTGAACTGAACATGAAAAGTCCTATTGCAGTTGCCGGTTCCTGGATGGCTCCCACACGGCTCCAAGCCCCGTTCCTCGTGCCTTGCCCTGCTGTGCTCCATGGCCCGTCCCTTCTCCGTGATAGACATGCGTATCCTGACTAATGAGGCCTGGGGGCGCCGTGTGCTGGGCTCACGTGGCCCTGGGCGGCGCTCCAGGTGGGCCGCCTTCGCGTGTGTTTCTACGCCCTTCCTGCGACAGGGCGGGTGACAGTGTCCTGTCCTCGAGACAAAATCCCTCCGAGCCCAAATGGGACCGAGGAGGCCTCTGATGACCAGAGCTGCTGCTTCTCACTGCACCGCCATCACCTCCCTCCTGCGCTCATGGGTGTTGCCTTTGGCTGCTTTGCATTGTCCTCCTGTCCCAGGTGCACCGACCTGGCTCACGTGTCTCCCTCCCAGGAATCCCCCCCACCCACCCCGCCTCATCTCAGGCCTCTTAGTGGTATTGGGCTGCAGCCCCGCTCCTCCTGCTGGTTCCCTTTATAACCTCTTTTTCATCTGTGAAGTGGGCATATGGCATCTGAGCTCCAGAATGCTGTTCCTACGCCATTTGTCATGGGGCTGGGAGAGAGGAAAGTGTCCATGAAACACTGTGGCCACGAGGACAGCATAGGTGTGTCCCCCAGGGTGTGAACTGACCCAATGAAACTCCAGGGAGGTATCTGGGGGCTTGGATGTGAAATAGGATACCTGGAGGAAGCTGCGAGCCAGGGGGCAGGCGGGAGTGGGTGGCTCCCGCCAGCGTCTCCTGCGGACAGGACTGTTAGGCCAGGGGTGGGGGGGGGGGTGGCTCTGAGCCCCCGCCTCTCCCAGTTCCCTTTAGGTTCTGGCCACAGTGGCCCCTTCTCTTACCCAGCAGCCTCGTTTCCCATTTGCTGGCTTATTGCTTGTTTCTTCTGCTAAGATATATAAGCCCCAGCTGAGAGGGGGGTGAGTTATAGAAAATGACCGGTTGAGGAAGGCAGGAACAATGAGAGGCTATAGAGAACCCTCTGCTGCATCTCCGGGTGTACGGAGTGTCCCGCCTGCTCCGTGGGAAGCGGCCCGCTGCCTCTGGCTTCTTGCTCTTTGAAATTCGGGGCGATGCTAGGACCTACGGGGCAGGGAGCATCACTGAGGGCTGTGCGCACCCATTTGATCTTTAATTCGGGGGTCTCGTTTCCTCTCCTGCTGCGTTTACCTCCTCTGGCCATCATTCCCTTCACTGGCTGAGCGTTTCCCCCATTGTTTGGAGGCTGTCAGGGCTTCCTCTCCCCGAGGCACTGGGCTGTGATCTGGTTCGACCCACCGCGTATTTGTTCACAGGGACACACTGGTCTGAGGATCCCCCTCATTTACGGATCCCTGACTCCCCAGACCCACCCCAAGCAGAGCCGGGGAGCCGGCATGCTGTTGGGTACTCCCGCTGAGCATACTGCCTGGGAGATGAGATCTGCTCCCTCTCATGCTGGGCCCTCTCCCTCCCAGCAAGAAATTCTGGGAACTGAGGTCATAAGTCAGTCTTGTGCCAGGTGGCAACTTGTCAGGATGTTTATTTACAGCCATCGCTGCCTCCTCTGTGCCCCCAGCCCCTGCGCTCTGGGACCGTCCCGTCACCAGCTTCTGTCTCAGGCTCCGATGTGTCACTCACTCTTTCCAGAGACATGGAGCTAGCGATTCACCTGCCCTGAACCTCATGAGCCCTTCAGAATAACACCTTGGGAGTAATACCCAAGTTCAGGTGGTGAAGAAAAGTGGCATTCACCGGGAAACGCACTTCTCTGCTGCCATCTAGTGTGCATCTTTGGAACAACACCCAAGGGAAGGTCAGGGATGATCGATCTCTCTGGTGTCACATGGGGTGCGACCAGTGAACAAGTGTGACCTTAGTGCGTGCCATTGTGCAAACGGACTACACCCGTTTAGGTGCATCTTGGAAGTAACGCTTCAGTGTAGGTCACAAGAAAACGTTTCTCTGCTGCCATCCCAGGTGCTACCAACCAGTAAACAAGGGATTCAGTGGCTGCGTTCTACCCCGCCCTCCACCGAGGCTCGCAGGGGGCCGACCCCTGGGGTCCTCGTCTAAAACAGTGGATTCTGAATACGTGCTCGTTGAGCCTACTGAGAAGAATTCAGGACCATCCCTCCCTGCTCACACTGCCCGCTCGTGGTGAGCACTCGCTGGCTCCCGGGCCTACCTGCAGATACGCGCGTTCAGTTTCACCAAATCGTCGCCACACTGCTCACTCCCGTCTGACTTCCCCACGGATACCACCCCACAACCTCTTGCCCTACACGTTTCTGTCTCTGAAACGAGACCCATAGAATATTCTGTAAGGGTCACGGAGTAAGACTGTACCAGAACTCCGAGTTATTCGACTTGGACTTTAAAATATGTCCAGCTTTTTGCTATGGTGTATACAGCTGGCATCAACATCTCTGTAACTCAATCTTAATTATTTCCATGAGGTGGAAGTGGAATTACCGGTCAGAGGCATGCATATTGTCCGTCCTTCTGAATGGCTGTGTCTGTGTTCTGTCCCGCGGTGTCCAGAGTGCTGGCCTTTTCCCCACGTGGCTGCGCGCCAGAACCACCGTGGGCACCTTCAGAAACAGTGACGTCCGGGCCCAGACTCAGAACCTCTGAGATTCTGGTTCGGAGGCTCCGGGGTGTGACCGGGATTTGCAGTTCTGAAAGGCTCTCCATGAGATTTCAATAGGCAGCCAATTTGAAAGGGGAAAGCGGTGTTGCATTATTTTCATTATAATGTTCCTCTGAAATTGTTCTAGAGGGTCAGGTTTGGGAGAAGTGGCCACAGAAATGAAAGCCTCTGAGAGACGAGCAGCTGTGGCCACCATAGGTCAGGCTGGGTTTGGGCCCACGGCGAGGAGCTGCTTCTGTCCCACTGGAGCTTGTCCCTGGCCCCGGCCCGGCCCGGGGGCAGGGACTGCAAGGGAAAGGAGCCTCAGGCTTCGTAGTTCCTTTGACAAGAATGTTCCATTGGGGGTCTTTAAAAACTTCCCTTGTATATTCCAATCGGGACTCTGACCGTCTGGTCCCCGCCCTGGAGGGGGAAGGTGTATTTGTGGGGACCACAGGTGTAAACCAGAACTGCCTGGCAGACTGGGGCTTGTGGTCTTTCCCGTCATGGTCCCCATAAACTGGTTTTTCCTTCTCCGGAGATTTGCGGGGTGGGGCTGTAGCTGCCCCTCGTGACCTCAGGTTTAAGGTGTGGCCACCTCCACACATCTTCATTTCTCTCAGTCACTGCTTTTGGATGCACCTTCCAGGGATTCGGTGCTTCTCCAAATGAATGTGTTTGATTGGATAGTAATAGTGTTATGCAAAAATAACTCCACAAAATATGCAAATAAGTTTGGGTTAATCACTTTTCTTTTACCTTATTAATTCAAACAAATGTTTATTCAGTGAGTTACTACCTCACACCCACTCAATGGCTACTATCACAAAACCGGAAAAGAGTGTGTTGGCCAGGGTGTGGCAGCCTCGGCGATCTCGTGTGTGGCTGATGGGAACTTGAACCGGTGCAGCTGGTGAGGGAAACTGCAGGGGGCAGTGGAGCCGGGGGAGGGGGGGGGCGCCGGGGGGGCGGGGGGCGGTGGTTGCTCCAGGACTGGGAGGGGATGGGAAAATTCCTTGGTGGGCACAGAGTTTTACTTTCAAGTGATGGACGTGTTTTGTAACTAAATGGACAAGAAGCGGAGATTGCACAACTTTGTGACTGCGAGATACCACAGAATTATTCACTATCAAAAGGTTTTCTTCCCCACAGATTCTTTCTTTTTTGTTAAAACACACATGACATTGAGTACCCTAACCCTTTCTCCGTGCTGGGTTCAGGGGTACTAAACACACTCCCCTCGTGGGGTACCCACCAGCACCACCTTCCCGTAGCTGTACTCACCCTGAAGGAAGAAATGAGATGCCCATTGAACCCTAAGGCCCCACTCACCCTCCCCCGGCCCCTGGCCCCCACCGTTGTACTGTCTCTGTGATTTGACTACTGTAGGCCTCCCCACATAAGGGACTGATACAGTATTTGTCTTTTTTTGACCGGCTTGTTTCATTCAGCATAAAGGCCCCCCAGGCGGCAGCGTTTTGCAGAACCTCCATCCTTTTAAAGGCGGAATAATACGCCATCGCATGTACAGACCACCTTGTGTTTATCCACTGACTCCTGGAGGGGCCCTCGGTGGCTTCTCTGCTTTAGCTGCGGTGCATGGCGACGCCATGAGCGTGGGTGTGCACACCTCTCTGCAGGCCCTTGTTTTCAGTGTTTGGAGGCCCAGGCCCAGACCTGGAGCTGCTGGCTGCCAGGCCCGGCCGGGCCCGGCCGGGCCCTCCCCGTGTGCCTTCCCCATGGTGCTTCCTCGTTGGAGAATGGAATGGAGAGAGTGCTGAGAGCAGCAGATCTTTCTTTATTTTGTTGATTTATTTAACATTTAAAGTGTATTAATTATATGTGGTATGAAAATCGGTAAGAGGCTGAGGCCAAGACAGGGAAGTGGATGAAGCTGTTGGCAGGCATGGGGCTGTCATGGGCAGCCGGTCTTTGCAGGAGTTCACGCTGTGATGGGCCATATGTGAAGAGCTGAACGGATACTGTGTTCTGCCATGTATAATGCGCTCCCATGTATACTGAGCACCCACGTTTTTGGCCCAGTCTTTCAGGAAAAAAAATCTTTTGGTTTAATTTAATTTCATTATTTATTTATTTATATTTAGCAACAAAACCAATTGCCGTATTCCAGGGTAATGTTTTTTTCAGGATTTTATTTATTTTTAGATAGAGGGAAGGGTGGAAGAGAGGGAGAGAAACATCAGTGTGTGGTTGCCTCTCACGCACCCTCTACTGGGGACCTGTCTGCAACTCAGGCATGTGCCCTGACTGGGAATCGAACCAGTGATACTTTGGTTCACAGACTGGCACTCAATCCACTGAGTCACACCAGCCAGGGCCCCAGGGTAATATTTTGTATATGAATATCATTATTGCTTTCTGGAGTAACACTTTTAACACATAAGCATAAATAAAAGTTAAAAACATTTATATAGACACGGAATTAGTGCTACTCATGTGTAAAGCACATCCTTATTTTTCCCTCAAAAATTTGGGCAAAAAAGTGCACATTATACACGGCAAAACATGGTAAGTGCAGAATTATGATAATCTCTAATAAATACAAAAAGTTTAAACCCATATTATTGGTTTCAGACTTGCAAATGGTTTAGTTGTGGCTGTAGTACTCTATACCTGGTAATAAGTCCCTGTTTCCTTCCAAAATTCTCTAGTTATTTGTAAAGAGAAAAGAACGCGAACGGGACAATCAGAGGGACTTGGCGGTGGTGCCTTCTGTGGGGCGCACCCCGTGGCGGAGCGAGGGAGCCCACTGCTGGGCCAGGAGAAGGAAGTGGGGTGTCGATACAGAGTCTCAACACCGTGCCGAGGATGAACACATCATTCTCCAGGCTGCTGGTAGTTCTCGTGCAGGGGAGCGGGGGTGACAGGAGCCGACCCCTAGTTTTGAAAGACCATGCTGGTCACGTGTGGAGGTTGGACTGGCTGAGCAGGGGACAGGAAGCAGAGAGAGTAGTGAGAAGGCTGGTGTGGGGTGGTGCAGGCCAGAGCCGAGGCGGGACCCTGAGTTAGCAGAGGAGCAGGGTTGTGGGGGCCAGAGAGAGGCTGTGGTCAGTGCTGCCCTGAGGAGGAAGCCAGGCAGGCACAGGAGTGAGTGCCTAGGGGGAGCATGGCTGTTTGGACACCGGTAGGAGGGCTCATCTGCTAAAAGGAGACTATTTGCTAAACTCTTGATTTATTCAGCCCGTAGAAGGTAAGAAAGGGCAAAGAAGGGAAGAGGGAGGGAGAGTGAGCCTGATCACATGTCAGGCAGGAGCTAAAAGAAGCCCCACCTCACTGAACCCTCACAGCTGCCCTGAGAGGGAGCCAGTTATCTGCATCTGACAGCAGAGGAAACTGAGCTTCCGTTTATTGCCTGAAATCACACAGCTAGTGGGTGGTGGAGCCAGAAGCACTACTCTGCTGTCATCTAGTGTGCAACCAGTGAATAACACCTGATTGCCTCTCTTGAAAAGTTACTCTCTGCTGTTACCGGGTGAGTGACACCTGTTTGTCACAAAAAAGGGAAGGAAGGGAGGAAGGAAGGAAGGGAGGGAGGGAGGGAGGGAGGAAGGGAGGAAGGAAGGAAGGAAGGAAGGAAGGAAGGAAGGAAGGAAGGAAGAAGGAAGGAGGAAGGAGGAAGGAAGGAAGGAAGGAAGGAAGGAAGGAAACCTCTGCTGCCCCGTAATGTTCACCTTGGGAACAACACTCAAGTGCAGGTCGTGAAGAAAAGCCCTTTTTGGTTACCACCTAGTGTGCTGATTATAAGCAACGCCACAGTGAAGTTAATCAGGAAACACACTTCTCCGCTGCCATCTAATCCTCGTCATTAACGAAAGCTCTCCTCTGATGTCTTACACTGTGCAACCAGTGCATACCGCCTCCGTGCTGGAGTACGGCGTCAGACGGTCGCTCACTGACGCCACCTAGTGCTCATCACCAAAACAGCGTGCGAGTGCACCTCACAAGTCTCTCACTTCCATCACAAGAGCAGCCAGTAAGTAAAAACTGATTCTGCTACCATCTAGCATGCATCTTGAAAATCCCCCTCCCTACCAGGGGGCAGAGGTCCCCCTGAGGCTGGCCAGGGACCAGCCCTCATTGTGTCTGCACCCACTCCCTACAGGTGGGCTGCCTTGTGTCCTACTTGGGGCCAACAACTGGGGGCTCTGAACCTCCATGCAGGGGACCATTTGCTCATGTAGCCCTCGCTGGGTTTCCTTGTCAGCTGGGTAAGTGGTTACACGTGGAGCCCTGGGCTCTGCCACAGTTCCTGACCCTCAGGCCAACCATGGCATTACCATGTCCACTGGAGACCCCCTCCCTACCATGGGGCAGGGGTCCCCCTGAGGCTTGCTGGGGGCCAACCCTTGGAGGGTATGCACCCTGTCCCTACAGGCCAGGCTGCTGTCCCCCTGATGCCCACCTCTGTTTCCACAGCCCCTGTTCCTGCCCTCCCGCACTCTCCAGTCACCCCTGGCTGTCTCAGCCTCCTCTGTGAGTCACTCACTCTTTCTGGGGATTCACCTGCCCTGGACCTTGGGAGCCCTTATGACTCGAGGGGGTGTGACATGCAGGGCAGTCCCTCTGGCGTGCAGCTCTGGCCCCGTTCCACAGTGGCTCCGTTTATGTTACCTTTATTCCTTCATTTGGGGCTGGATTTGGAAGGCCTTTGGCATTTTAAAGGTGGAGGCTCCAACTCAGGAGAATCTCCTGGTCTAGAAGGAGATGGCTGAACTGTTTCCTCAAAGAAGACAAGAGGAGCTGGCCAGTTGCTGGGCATCCCTGAGAGACACGGTAACAAAGCCCCGGAAAGCTGGCGTGCATAGCATCACAGGAAGCCAGAGGGAAATTCTTGGAGGTGGGAAGAGCCGAGGGAGGGGTTTATACTTGAAGCTCTTGCTCTTATATAAGCTTTCTTCATGACCCCCAAAATTGAGTAAAGATTTGCTGATGAAACTGTAGGTCAATGCTTGCCCAAGAGGAGCAATCGGATGAGGTGGTCAGGCCATGCCGAGTCCAGCCCAGCTCGGTAGGTGTAGGAAGTGGGAGTTACAGACATCAGGGGACTGTGCTGATGCCCTTGTAGGTGGCATGGGAGTCTTTTATATTTAAATATCGGAGACTGGGGTGACTATAAAGCTGAAGGAGCTGAGGATGCACAGGCTCCAGACACCTGGTTTCTTGGCTCCGGTCACCACTGCCTTCCAATTTTCCTCCCGTGTCCCGAGGTCACCCCGTAGCACCTCCAGAGGACATTGGGTGTGTCTCTGTGCCGTTGTTGCTCTTGTGGTCTCACTCCCTCCCCGAGCTAGGGTTCCGGCATGCAGAGAGGGAGGGTGCAAGCTTCCCACACTCTTCCTGGTTGGGGCCAAACACCAGACTTGCCAGCTTTGCACATCTAGGGAGCAGCTGCCAAGCCTGGTGGAGTCAGCCGCCCACCACCAGGGTCGCCACCGACAGTCCTCTCAGACTTGTTTTGCTCACAAACCCAAGCCAGTGTTCTAGAAGAAAGCCTTGTCTGCGGAAACCAGAGGAGGGAGCATTTCCCTCGCAGGGGAGGAGGACAATAGGCGGCCCCTGGGGCACAGCCCGAGTGGCCGCGGCCCAGCTGCTGGGTTGCTATGGAAACGGTTTCCTGATTGGAGCTGAGGGCATTTCCTTAGGCTTGACCACAGCCACAGTTTCTTTTTATTCTGGACAGATACAGTCAAGTCATTTGGCAGGAGACTGTGGCCACTGGAGGAGGAGCTTGTAACTTCTGGGAAGGATAAGGGCACCATAAGATGTTTTCTTGGTCACACTTAGGATGCCACGTTTTCTGTCATTGACCGTTTCTCTTCTGCTGCAGCCTTTCAGCCTGGAGGGGAATGGTCTGTAATGAGCAGTTCAAGTGGACATCATCTCTGGTATTTCCGAAGTCCTCCGTCTATGTCCTTTCTATTGTCATAGGGCATGCCAGGCACTTTATGTGCATTATCTTATTTAATCCTCCTATAACCCTGTGAAATAAATATGAATTATCTTAATCTACATTGAAGGACACTGAGGCTTCAGGTTTGCGTGACTCTAAAATTTAAGCTCTTACTAACTTGACCCATCCTTCCTGCCTCTGCTGGGAAGACTTTTCTTCTAGAAAGCCAACCCCTACCACTCCCTCTCCCTCTCCCCCAACCCTGTTTCCTCAATGCCCAGACCTGCGCTTGCCTGAGGTAGGCTGCGTCCTCCTACTCTCCTCCCCAGCCCAAGGTCCGTCCTCACCCTAAAGCCCAAATAGGTTATGTTCTGCAGGTGTGATCAAATTCAGTCTCTTGAGGATTATTCTGGGTGATTTTGGTGGGGCAGTGTAATCACAGGGGTCCTTGAAAGAGAGGGACAGGAGGGTCAGAAGGAGAGAAAGGAGAGGTGACTTCAGAAGCCAAGGTTGGACTGATGCACTTTGCAGACGGAGGAAGGGGCTTGAGCCAAGGAATATGGCAGCCTCAAGCAAGTAGGAGAGGTAAGGAAGCAGACCTCTCCCAGAGCCTTCAGAAGCAACATAGCTATGCCCACCCCTCGGTTTTAGTCTTTAAGACCCATTTTGTACTTCTGCCCAAGAGAACCATGAGATAAGAAATTTGTTATTATTTTAAACTACCCCGTTTGTGGTCATTTGGAACAAGAGCGATGAGAAACGAACTCAGTCGGGTTGCGATCTCCTCTTCTGTAGGACACCCGCCTCCTTGGCCGGGCTCGTGACCTCGCTTTGTAGCCGTACTGGGAACGCTCTCTCTGTTTTGGAGTGTGCTGCCCCGTGGAAAGCAGCGCCAAGATGAATAAAACATATCTCTGCCCTTGAGAAAACGGCACCTGAAATATTTGTGTTTTTAGGGGTCCCAGCTCAAGATCTTGCACAAAAGTGATGCGTAGTAATTAGGTAGTGCGGAGAGTCCCTGACATACCAAGAAAAAAAAATATGATCACACACAGGAAAATGCAAATAAATTTAGTAAGCTTTTATAAAGGAGGCTAGAAATAGGGGTCCTCAGATTTTTAAATGAATGACAGTAAAGATAAACATTTCTTTAAACGATTTAGCTCTCAGTGAGGAGGAACGAGATGTGGAGGCAGCTGAGGCCGCGGAGGCTGAGGGAGAGAGGAGGTCGGTGAGAGAGGCTGGAGGGAGGAATGAGGTGAAGACTGTAGAGACCAAGGGGCTGGAAGGTTCTGGAATGAAAAGGAGCTCTGGGAAATCTCTCTGACCACACCTGGGATGGCCTTGTACCCAACACGTCAATTCTGTTTCTTTAATGTGCAAGTCTCAAAGGTCACCTGTGCCAGAATTCCCCGAGCACCTATTAGCGCTCCCGGACCCCTCCCAGACCCCCTGATTGTGATGTTACCTAAGAGTTGAGGCTGTTTGCAAGTCTTTTGTTCATTGGACAAAAGTTTTTCAAAATACGAACAATCTTAGTAGTTTTATGAACTATATAGCATGAAACTTGGGTCCTTAGAACACCTGAGTTGGACAGATGGATTCTTGGGATTAAGTTCCTTTTAGATTTCTGCAGAGTGGCAGTAACTACGTGAGCATTTTATGGCCTCTCCAGCATGCATTGGTTTTGCTAAATACAAATGTATCATTCCTCCTGTTTAACAAACCATATCAGGTCAGTGTAGGATTTTGTAGTGCAGTATGTGTGTCTCTTAGGAGCCTAGTGTTTAAAAAACAGAGGAAGGTGGATTTAGCCAGAAAGCTTCTGGGAATCAGAGTTATCCATAATAATGAAGCCACTCTGAAAACAAGGCATTTCCCGTAATCCAAGCTCTTGATAACCCGAAGGTCAGTGATTGTGTTTTTTTATAACATAATGGAGCAATGAAAATTAATCTTTCTGGCAGATTTATTTTTGGGCTGGAGATTACCGGCATTCTGAGCTGTACAGATATACTGTAAATGATTAACCACAGTGTAACGACACACTGGGTCTGCTCCTGCATCGGATGCTAGGAGGCTGGTACCATTTTTTGTGTTCATTTTCTTTCTTTTTTTTTCTTAAATATATTTTATTGATTATGCTATTACAGTTGTCCCATTTCCCCCCTTTCTTCCCCTCTGCCCCCCCACCCCCCACCCTTTAGTTTTTGTCCACGGGTCATACACATAAGTTCTTTGGCTTCTACATTTCCTATACTATGCTTAACCTCCCCCCGTCTGTTTTCTACCTACCGTTTATGCTACTTTTTCTCTGTACTTTTTCCTCCTCTCTCTCCCTCCCACTCCCCTGTCAATGTCCCTCCATACCTTATATAAATCCCTTTAACATTTCATATAATAAAGGCTGGATGATGATGAACTCCTTGAACTTGACCTTTATCTGAGAAGCACTTTATCTGCCCTTCCATTCTTAATGAAAGTTTTGCTGGATAGAGTATTCTTTGATGTAGATCCTTGCCTTTCATGACTTGGTATACTTCTCTCCAGCCCCTTCTTGCCTGAAAGGTCTCTATTGAGAAATCAGCTGACAGTCTTATGGGAACTTTTTTGTAGGTGATTGTCTCCTTTTCTCTTGCTGCTTCTAGGATTCTCTCCTTATTTTTAATCTTGGGTAATGTCATTATGATGTGTCTTGGTGTGTTCCTCTTTGGGTCCAACTTCTTTGGGACTCTCTGAGCTTCCTGGACTTCCTGGAAGTCTATTTCCTTTGCCAGATTGGGGAAATTCTCCTTCATTATTTGTTCAAATAAATGTTTAATTTCTTGGTCTTCCTCTACTCCTTCTGGCACTCCTATGACCCAGATGTTGGGCCATTTACAGTTGTCTCTGAGGTTCCTAAGCCTCTCCTCATTTTTTTGAATTCTTGTTTCTTCCTTCTGGTCCACACCATTGATTCGAGTCCCAGTTTCCTTCTTTTCCCTATTGGTTCCCTGCACATTTCTCCTCATTTTCTTTAGCATATCCTTCATTTGTTCATTTATTTGCATTCAACTTTCTTCCAGTTTTGTGAGCATCCTGATTACCAGTGTTTTGAACTGTGCTTCTGATAGGTTGGCTATTTCCTCGTCCCTTAGTCGTAACTTTCCTGGAGCTCTGTTCTGATCTTTCATTTGGGCCATTTTTTCCCCCTTGGTACACCTGTTACTTTAAGGGCGGAGCCTTAGGTTTTCACCAGTGCCGGGCAACCTACGTGGTTATGTTGTGATGCTTCCTTTGGGGGCGGAGCCTGGGAGGCAACGATGGCGCCTGCTCCATTTACCGTGGGCTCCCATTCACCCCCGCCTCAATAAGCTCTCCTGTGAGGCTGGGATCCGCTCCGGCAGCTGCCTCAACCCCCTCAGGTGCTTTCAACAGGTGGTCTGAGGCTTTTTTTCCTGGAGATGGTGGGTTGCAATGGCGGGCTGCACGGTCTGCTCTGCTCCCCAGCTCCTTCTCTCTGTCTATCTGAGCGCAAAAGAGGAACTGCCTGGTCCACCGGTCTCAGCCCCACTGGTTCCCATGGGCTTCTCCAGGTGCACCGGCTGCAGGTTTCGCTGAGTGCTCGGACTGTGTTTTGGCCAGGCGCACCCTCAGTGAGTCTCTCTGGGCAAACTGCCATCTCGCTCGCTGTGCATGCTCTCTGCCCGCTCTCTGCCCGGCTCTGCCCCACTTACCAGTCTGGATGAATGTGTCCTCTCTAACTTCTTGGCTGTCGGACTTCCACTCAGTTTGATTCTCTGTCTGTTCTGGTTATTTGTTTTGCTTTTTAACTTGTTGTTTATCCTCTTTGGTTGTGAGCGGAGGCACAGTGTGTCCACCTATGCCTCCATCTTGACCGGAAGTCCCTTGTGTTCATTTTCTTGCAAAGGAAACCAGCACATCTGCTGGGTTAGGCAGCTCCCGGGGAGCAATTAGCCCTGGGTTTGTGCTTGAAGATCCGAGGTGACAAAGTGAACGGAAGACAGTGAATGGTTGATGTCTTGAAACTGACCTTGAAAGGAAAGTCCATGTTTTGGCTTCATCTCCTCCGAGATCTTAGAGCCATGTTGAGTGATGCTCAAGTCTACAACTCCACTCTACTTTCAAAATTACTGTTTTGACCATACTTCTTGGAAGACCGAGTTTATAAAACAGATAAACAAGAGAGGACATTCACATCACTGCTGAGGGTTGGCAGCAGGAGCCAGGGGGAGGTAGGCAGGGCGCTGGGGGCAGAGGAGGGGCTCAAGCACTCACTCAGCCACTTGCTGGTTAGCTCTGGGCCAAGGGGCAGTTTTCTCGACTTGACTTCATCTCCAAAATGGGACAATACAATTCACCTCCTGGAATTGTTGTGGGTTCTGAGAACCTGCATAGAACATGCCCGTCCTGGTGTTGGTCCTCATTAAATGGTGGTGACAGGGATGATCTGCATCACTGTTACTCTTTAATCCGACCCTTTAAAACAAGGAGTTGTGCCCAATTTTTAGAATTGATTCTGTAAAGTGTACCCTGTGTCCTTATTTATTTTTTTTCCAGGAAGGATCTGTGAAATGTTTTAGTCGTCACTGTGGCCACCTCCCCTTCCACAGCTGCCTGGGGGCTGTTACCTTGTAAGTGGTAAGTACTATCTACATCATGCTTGACTTGATTTGAATTATAAGCTTTGGTAGAGCGATCTTGAAAGAGGGTGGGGAACTTGTGTTTTTCACCCTTGAGCGGAGCATAATTAAATAGCTAAACCTGAAAAAAGTCAACAGAGACTATTATGTTCATCTGTTTACCTGTAATTAAGTTCACAATGCCCCTTTGACGTGTGCGCTGGGGCATCAGAGCTCCTAGCTGTGTGAGACCTTGGGAATCTGTCTGGGCTTCCTTTTTTTATTTTTTAAGTATATTTTACTGATTATGCTATTACAGTTGCCCCATTTTCCCTCCCCTTTCTCCTCCTCCGCCCTGCACCTCCCTCCCTTCAGCATTCCTCTCACCCCCTCAGTTCCTGTCCATGGGTCATACTTACAAGTTCTTTGGCTTCTCCATACTATTCTTAACCTTCTCCTGTCTATTGTGTGCCTACCAGTCATGCTTCTTATTCCCTGTACCTTTCCCCCCATTCTCCACCCTCCTCCTTCCTGCTGATAACCCTCCAAGTGATCTCCATTTCTGTGATTCTGTTCCTGTTCTCGTTGTTTGCTTAGTTTGTTTTTGTTTTTGTGTTTTATGTTCAGTTGTTGATGGTTGTGAGTTTGTTGTCATTTTATTGTTCATATTTTTGATCTTCTTTTTTTTTTTTATAAAAGAGCCATTTAGGAGGTCTTTTTTTAAAAGATTTTATTTTTATTTATTTTTGGAGAGAGGAGAAGGGAGGGAGAAACAGCAATGTATGGTTGCCTCTCACATGGCCCTCATGGGGACCTGGCCCGCAACCCAGGCATGTGCCCCAACTGGGAATCGAACCGGGACCCTCTGGTTCCCAGCCCGCGCTCAATCCACTGAGCTACACCAGCCGGGCCTTTTGATCTTCTTTTTCTTGGATAAGTCCCTTCAACATTTCATATAATAAGGGCTTGGTGAGGATGAACTTCTTTAAATTGACCTTATCTGAGAAGCACTTTATCTGCCCTTCCATTCCAAATATAACTTTGCTGGATAGAGTAAACTTGGATGTAGGTCCTTGCCTTTTATGACTTCAAATACTTCTTTCCAGTCCCTTCTTGCCTGCCAGGTTTCTTTGGAGAAATCACCTGATAGCCTTATGGGAACTCTTTGTAGGTAACTGTTTCCTTTTCTCTTGCTGCTTTTAAGATTCTCTCCTTATCTTTAATCTTGGGTAATGTAGTTATGATGTGCCTTGGTGTGTTCTTCCTTGGGTCCACCTTCTTTGGGACTCTCTGGGCTTCCTGAACTTCCTGGAATTCTATTTCTTTTGCCAGATTGGGGGAGTTCTCCTTCATTATTTTTTCTAATAAGTTTTCCATTTCTTGCTATTCCTCTTCTCTTTCTGGTATCCTTATCATTCAGATGTTGAAATGTTTAAAGTTGTCCCGGAGGTTCCTAAGCCTGTCCTTCTTTTTTTGAATTTTTGTTTCTCCCTTCTGTTCTGGTTGAATGTTTATTTCTTCCTTCTGCTCTGAATCATTGATTTGAGTCCCGGTTTCCTTTCCTTCACTGTTGGTCCCTTGTACATTTTCCTTTATTTCGCTTTGTATAGCCTTCACTTCTTCCTTTATTTTGCATCTGTACTCAATCATTTCTGTGAGCATTCCTAATTACCAGTGTTCTGAACTCAGTATCTGATAGATTGGTTATCTCTTCACACTTAGTTGTTGTTGTTGTTGTTGTTTTTTAAGATTTTATTTATTTATTTCCAGACAGAGGAGAAGGGAAGGAGAAAGTGAGGGAGAGAAACATCAGTGTGTGGTTGCCTCTTGTATACCCTGCACTGGAGACCTGGCCCACAAACCAGGCATGTGCCCTGACTAGGAACTGAACCAGTAACCATTTGGTTTGCAGGCCTGCACTCAATCCACTGAGTCATACCAGCCAGGGCTTAGTTGTTTTTCTGGAGCTTTGATCTATTCTTTCATTCGGGCCATATATCTTTGTCTTGGCACACATGTTATATTGTAAGGGGTGGAGCCTTAGATATTTGCCAGGGTGGGGCAACCCACTTGGCTGCGTTATGGTGCTGTCTGTGGTGAAGGGTCTGAGAGGGAAACGATGCTGTTTGCTTGGCTCTTGTCCTGCTTTCAGTCACTTCCCTAGCTAACCACAAGCAAATTGGGCCCTTTCGGGTGTCAATTCTGGGTTGGGTGGGTTTGTGTATGTTTTATGACCCCGTGGGTCCCTCCAACGGACTCTCCTGTGAGGCTGGGAGTTTCTCCCACTGCCACAACCCCCAAAGGTTTTTACAGCCATAGGTTTTGAGGCTTTGTTTTCCCACATTGGAACCCTGGGTTGTGTGGTCGGTCTCGCCCCCTAGTTGTTCCTCCTGGTTTATCTGCATGCACATGTGGGACCACCTGGCCCACCAGTTGCCACCTTGATGTGCATCCTCTCATCCCTGGCTGCCAATCTTTGACCCTCCTGCTGGTCTTGATGGATGTTTCTACTATAACTCCTTGGTTGTCAGACTTCCACACAGTTTCATTTTCTGGCAGTTCTGGTTGTTTTTTGTTTTCAAATTTGTTGTTGTCCTTCTTTGGGTTGTGTGAGGAAGCAAAGTGTATCTACCTATGCTTCCTTCTTGGCCAGAAATCCACTCCTTTTTTAAAGTTGATTTTGCCCTAGACATCTTTGGGGGCTTCTGGTACTAGGCTCTGGACTTGATTTTAACAGCAAAGGGGATGATGGTTCAAGGCTCTCTATAATCATAGTGCTCTTTGGTTCCCATAGGTGATGGCAAATGCTCCTGACCATGGGGAGAGCAGAGAGAAGGTAGTGGTCAAGGCTGCAGGCCTGAAACCCCTTAGAATTGGGATAGCATCCAAGCACTTGCACTTGTTATTTGTGATAATAGGCTACTTACTTAACTTTCCCAAGCCTGTTTCCTCATTGGTAAAGTGGGTAGTATCAGTTCTTGTCTTGAAAGCCTTGGGAGGGCAAATGAGACCCTACAGCTAAGGTGCTTGGCACAATGCATGGAGCCTAATAGAGCTTATTGTCACCTGGACTTCAGAGCAGGCGGGCACCCTCGGGTGGGTGCCCAGGATTGTGGAGCATAAACTCACGGCTCTGCTCACACTGGCTGGCTGGGTGAGAACATCAGCCTCTAAAGCTCGATTCTTCTGCAAGCTGATGAAAATCATGAACTCTCTACCTAGGAAAGTGCACGCTTGCCCTGTGTGTTAAGAGTTCATGGGGCCCATAAGCCCCTAGGTCCATGGGAGCAGGTTTAGGACCAGCTGTCTCAAAGGAGGTTAATACTGTACTAAAGGGATTCTGGAGTACTTGCAGTGCACCATGACTGACGTGTGGCAGGATGCACAATGGCCCTGGCAGTTACTGCTTCCCGCCAGCCCTTTACTCTTTTGAACCGGAGTCTCCAGTGGGCCGAATATTATTCTTCTTGCTGTAGAAAAATGATTGAGAGAAAACCCGTAAGTTCATATAGAGCATCAAGCCATCCAATAGATCTTCCCCTAAGTCCTTCTGAACTAGTAAGGCTGATGCAGTTAACGTTGATAAAACATTTCCTTTATGGTCACATGGTCAGCTCTGCTTCAGTAGCATTTGCTGAATCCATGATTAATTTGTTGGTGATTTCTTGGCCAAGAGCACAACATCTAACTGTAAGATTGTTTCTAACTGGAACAATGAATCTTTCTCTCTCTCTCTCTTCCCCTTACTCTGTCTCTCTACAATCAATCAATAAAAAATTTTTTAACCCATTTACATGATGAAAATTCAAGGACTGCTGTGCTCTTGTTTCGATGAGGTTGTCACCTTTGGCAAGTTTCATAAAAGTGCATTTTGCCCTCGGTTATCTCATCATTTCCCAGCATGCTCTTCATGGGTACATGATTATTTAGGCTAAGAGAAAATGCAGTGGGAATCAGGGCCTCTTCTGATTTCCTTAAACTTACATTAGTGGTTGGATCATTATCGGGGTTTGGTGACCCATGGCCCCCGTTCATGCACGATGCTTCCGGGTTCCTAGCCTTCGGCGCCTGCTCGATGGGGGTCTGAGAAAGACCTGCCAGAATCCCTCCTGGTTGCGGTTTTATTACTTTCTCTCTACAATGGTAGCAGATTTTGCTTGACATGTTTCAAGATTATTTTGGTCTTACAGATGTAACCCAATTTTGGCAGGGTGTTCGTATTGTTACTAAGAAGACTTCCTCTTCACCCTGTTAATGATTTTTAGAATAAGTTATATTTTACTGTAAATGAATATCACCATACAAATTTTGATCGAGTACTTACATGACTTTTGTAGACAGGACATAGCATGATTTTTAAAAATACAAATGGATCATCTGTTTCTTTTACAAAGTGAGCATTGACGTACTTACATTTATTGTGATTTCTTATATATTTGGACTTATTTTAAACATTTCTTGTATTTTGTGCTCACCATCCTGCCTTCGTTCCATCCTGATGGCATTTTCTCTATGTTTCCTTTTGCTCCTTCGCTGACATGAAAGCTAGAAAGGGTACATTTCTTATTTTAATGCTTACCCTTAAATTTCTTAAGCTTCATACTTTAAGTTTTTATAGAAAAATACAGTTATTTAGTATTTAGAGTCTACCATCTTAGTATAACAGCTATTGGCCTTTGGATAGCGTTTGTTCAGTGTACTAATTATGTGTAAATACGTGTTCAGGCAGTAACCTTATCATAGCCTACACCACCCACACGCCAACCTACTAATAGTTTGTTGTGAGTGTCTATTGTTTTGAGTGTTTTGTCTTCAATTCTTTTGATAATAGGTCTCCGTTTGCTTCCAGAAACTGCTTCATGCATTTGAGTGTGGGTTGCCATGTTCTTAGGCCCCAGCAACTGGTCTTAGCTGATTGGCTCAGGGGTGAGCACTGGACCTAAGTTAGGCCAATCAGAGTCCTTCCTTGATCTTTTTGAATAGGAAATGTAGGGCTTCACCTGTCTAGTCACAGATGCTGTGATGGCTCGTGTGTGGCACCATCAGTGTGAGCACTAACTGTACAACCCACCGTGGATGAGAATGAGGAGACAACAAACCTCTCCAGAAGCAAACGTTGGAACGGCACCTGGCTCTTCGGGAGCAGGGATGAGAAAGAGCGAGAGTGTAAGCAAGCAGAAGTGCCAACCTGCGTGGTCAAATGGAACATGCTGCATTCAGGGAGGAAACTTCCTTTATGCGTAAAGTAGGAGTGATTTCCACTGTTCTGTGAGGACCTGAAAAAAAAAAAGAATTTTCTGAATTGTAATCATTACCTTCCAAGGAATAGTTGTATGAGCAGTGAGAAGGCACCAGGTGTTGGACCTGGGTTCAGGGACCTTGGTTCATCAACCTCAGTTCTTGAGTTGGGCTGAGGAAGAATTCAGAGCCAAGGAACTCGGATACAAA
>PVJI01004878.1:0-103318 GCA_004026765.1 Micronycteris hirsuta
GATCCATCTACTCTTTGTCACTCTGCTGGGGTTCCTGCGAGGAGTCAGATCGTCTCTGCCCCTGGGAACGTGGAGTCTGTTGGCCCAGATGCATGAGGAAGTGGAACTCTGTGCTGGGGTGCAGAGCTGCCGTTCAGAGGAGGCGGGGTTCATCTGCGACTGGGCGGAGATGGAGGGAGTGACATCTTGGAAGCATCTAGGAAAGAGTGACCCCTTAGCTGGCTTCTGAAGGAAGTGAATGGTTGCAGGGGAGGCATTTCAAGACCCCGGAGGGAAGGACAGAGAGATTTGTTGACTCATGTGTGGTACAAGCTCAAGGAGTGAAGTAGCTGAGAAATTCTCAGTCAGGCTAAGATTCAGGAAGGTGATGGATCCTAGTGTTTATGGTGGACTGGACTTCTTTTTCTTGTTTTAAAGAACTAGGAATTAGGACTAGAAAATTTTTGAAAACAAAAATATTTCCTGAGAATTAGTATGAGTTGGTTCTTTTTCATATTTCTCAAATATTATAGTCTTACTTCAGTATTGCCCAAGCCATGTATTTGGTAGTTTTTTTTTTTTAGAGGATTTTTTTTTTAAGATTTTATTTTTATTTATTTTTAGAGAGAGGGGAAGGGAGGGAGAGAAGGAGAGAAACAGCAATGTATGGTTGCCTCTCACATGGCCCTCACGGGGACCTGGCCCGCAACCCAGGCATGTGCCCTGACTGGGAATCGAACCGGGACCCTCTGGTTCCCAGCCCGCGCTCGATCCACTGAGCTACACCAGCCAGGGCTGTATTTGGTAGTCTTAAAAAATTAACGTTAAGAATGATGGTATTCATCTTAAAACAAGTTTAAAAAATTGCTAGATATTCATGTTTATATGCATATAATGTATATCCATATTCTATTCCTGATCCAGTTGTATATTCTATATTATATTCCATATTCTGGTGTCCAAGTTATAAATGTACCATATGCCAATTGACCATTTTGGACCCTTGAAGAAGTGTTACCAATCACTGTTTATTATACTGTGTCATTGCCTCTGTGGAGTGTGAAACTTTTAGAGTTACTAAAGCCTTGTTTACTTTGTTGGTAACATTCATAAGGGAAAAATAATATGCTTCGGTTTCTGTAACTGCTAAGCATTTTCTGAAAGTTTTTCCATCTGATTAAAAGAGAAAGTAAGTTGCTAAAAGCAAAGATGCCTTGCTCTAAGGAGCAGCCTGGTAGTGCCTAGGTAATGGATCATTAGGCAATCGGGGATCCCCCAACCCCCACTCTCCAGCTTCACTTGTACCCCTGAAGTGCATCACGCTGCCCAAATCAAATTGCTCACTTAATATTTAATGTTTCTGTGATGGAATCACTTTCTCCCTTGAGGTTGACTTCAGATTTGCCAGACACACTGACAACACTGCACTCCTTATTTTCCCCACATGACCTCAGCTTCTGCTTAAAAAATGTTCGAATAAAGGATGCTTTTGTTCATACCTCGCCTGCCTGTGATATATTGACAAAGTGTCTGCCGGCTGAATGGAATAGTTTTACAGTATGAGTGCTGCTTTCAGTGGAGGGGCAGGACTTGGGCTTGAGAAGGAAGTGAATTGGATAGGTCAGGAGAATGTACCATTTGGAAACACCCCTTTCCTTTTTTATTCACGTGTCAGGACAGCAGGAGCAGGCTGTTCAGTGCCCGTCCCTGCGCAGAGCAGAGCCGGAGGGAAAGCAGCTTGGAAGTCAGCTGCAATTTTTTAAACCTTGCTTTTCTCCCCCCACCAACGGGTCATGATCTTCAAGTGCTCGGACTTGTTTTAGAAGCTGTTTTGAAACTAACATGGTTTAGTCCACTAACTGCATGTTGGGTAAATTCAAAACCCACATGCTCGTCCTCTTGCAGTGGAATAAGTCACATCTGATGGACATTTTCTGTGCTTATAGCATAGTAATGAACGTCTGACAGGCGCGACCTTTCATAAGACAACCCACACTATTGGCTTTCTGCCCAGAATATTGCTGCAACACTATCTGTGATTGGTTATCTCTCTATCATGCATTGCTTCACAAGGGGAAACGGCCCCTTTTTTTAATAAATCTACGATGGCTGGCTGCAATATGCCTCACTGTAAGTATTGTGTGTGTGTGTGAGTGTGTGCGTGTGAGTGTGAGAGAGGGAGAGCGAGCGAGAGCAGGCTGACATGAATATGACTTAGTCTGGTAGCACATGGCAAGGTTGTGATACTGTAGGACATCAGTGAAGTGCTACTTAGTAAATCTTAACCTATCTCTTTTTTCTACAGGTTGGTACTAAGAAGTGCCTTTCCTGACGTCTCTGCTGCTTGGAACCGCTTCTAGAGCAGTCTCTGCTTTTGCCTTGCTTGCTGCCAGCTATAGACTGTGACGACAGCACATCCGCCCTCCACCTCTAGCCCAGACACCCCCATTTCTACTTAGAATCAAGAGAAAAGCTCTAAGTATCTGGCATTGCCCTAGGCTGCTTTAGTTTTAAAGGAAAAGTTTGCTGAAAAAGTAAGATACCTTCTGCCAGGAAATCAAGGAGGAAAAAAAAATTTATTTTCTCGATTTTGCTCTAAACTGCTGCATCTGTCTATGCCAAACTAATCAATACCGATTGCACCACCAAACTCCATTGCAAATTCAGCTGTGAGGAGATTCCCTTTCAGACAACTTTGCTGAGAGCAGCTTGGAAAATCGGTGTCCAGGGGTCTGCCACGTTTTCATGCTTGCATTTTGGGCTCAAAATTGGCACGGGGAAGGGGTTATTGAGAGCACAAGGCTGATTCGAGGCCCTACTTTTAAACATTCATCTACTTAAGATCCTAGTATTTGTCTAAAAACCAAAACCTCTTTGAATTAACAGTTTTCATGCTGTGAATTTCTAGTGGGAGATCTTTTCCTTGATATTGACAACCCAGTTTTCCATGTACTTTTAAAGCAGGGAGTGGGGGAAAGTATTTTGGAGGGGACGTTTTCATCATCATTTTACAGTTTTATCAGTTCAGATTTTTTTTTTTTTTTTTTTTTTGGTCGTTGCTCTTTTTTGGGGGGGGTTGGGTTTGTTGGTTTCACTGAAAATTTTAACTACCTGTAAAATCTAAACATGGCTGTTAGTGTCACACCGATTCGGGACACAAAATGGCTAACACTGGAAGTATGTAGAGAGTTCCAAAGGGGGACTTGCTCACGGCCAGACACGGAATGTAAATTTGCACACCCTTCGAAAAGCTGCCAAGTTGAAAATGGACGAGTAATCGCCTGCTTTGACTCATTGAAAGTGAGTAAATATTATATTATTTTAAGGATATGCAATAAATGAACAAAGGGGGATATGGACGTAGAGTTCACTGATTTGGGGATGATGGGTTGCTTTGTTAAGACTTTAGTTCTACGGTGTGTTCTTATTGATGATGTCGGGGTGGGAGACTTTATTGAGGAGCGATAGAATCAAGTTTGGCCAAACTTGTTTGTTATGAATAACTTTATCAGTCCTTTAATGCTATGATTTTTCTTTTCCAGAGCAGAAAGTGTCAGCATGCTCTTTAGCTTAGGAGCAAGTCAGCTAAGTCTGTAATAACAGGCAGTGTCTGTCTCTAGGAGTAGGAAATGTAGATACGTGTGTGTTAGCATATGCATAGGTTACATACAAGGCCGCGCAGTAGCTGAATGAAGATGATTTGATTTTGCTTGTTTCTAAAGGTGCAGTATTATTGTGAAGGAATAGCCAACAATAAGTGAGCTAAACTTGGATAGATGTTTTATATTAATATTTTGATGTTATGGGTTGCCTTTAGATTGTATGAGCGTATTATTTTAAGGCCAGAAGCAATGCACTTTGTAGAAAATATAATTAGAAGGTTCTGAACTGCTGCTACAGTATCCTATCTGAGCCATAAACTTTGAATGTGAGTTTTATAAATAAGTTGAAACTCTTAAGTACTATTATTTGAAATTTTTTAGCTTCTAAAATTCTAATGTGAAGGAACTTTGCTGTTGTTTTTTTTTCTGTTAGACCCTGATTATTTTTTTATTTGTAACAGTCTTAACTTGAAATGTTAAAAGTTAGCTTTTGTGGGCACCATAATACTAAAAGATTCACTTTAGTATATCTGGACATTCAAAAATGCCATTGTATTTCAGTATCAGGTTTGAAAATGGGTCTTTTAAAAGACAGAGTACATGTCTTTATTTTGACATGCAAGGTCAAGTCTAGAAATATGAAGATTCCTGGGTACTCTGTCTATTTGGTTTAATTCAGTTGCCTTTGAATACTAATCTGCCAATATAAATCCTTCTTTGAACCTTTGAGACGGGGATTTCTGTCATCTCTACATATATAAAGAAGTAAAAGTCTTAAGAGATTTATCTTTTGTTTTGCCAAAAAAAAAATTAGTGCTATAATAATTATACTTTCCCTAATAACATAGGAGTGAATTAACTGAAGTAGTTAACTCATAAGTTAACACATAATTCACCCCGATGTTTTGAGTTAACTTAAGAGTTAACTATTGCAGTTAATTGCTTTTTAGTCCAGATTGGGGTGCTCACTTTGCTAATAAAGTTTTCTCCCAAAACTCAAGGATATTATCTTCAGAGTAGGATTAAAAAAGGAGGCATTAACAACAAACCTAATTTATAGTATTAGATTATTCGTAACGTCATAGTCCTTAGGATCAGTTAGCAAAAGTTATAAATGATCACTTCCCCCGCTTTTCTCTGAAGGCATCAGTGAAGGGCACAGTGGTTAGACCTGTGTGGATGTGTATTCCTGAGTTCATGCTGACTGAATTTAGGTGTAATTAGAAACTGGGACCCATAAAATGAGGGGCAAAGGGCTAATTACAGTTGTCGGTAAACAGCTGTGTCCATAAGTAACCCTGTTTTGACCCAATTACTAGTAAATCCAATTTTTAATCCTACAGACAGTTGATGGTGCACTCGTAGCTGCAAAATGAAGGACATTTAACTTGGCTGTGACATTGAGTGGTTTCACAGAAGACTTGCCTCCACAGCATTGGGAAACATTGTGAAACATTAAAATTCAGTTGCTATTTTTCCACCTCAAAATACTTTTGTAGTCGCAGCTCACTGGTGGCCGCAGAGCAGCCCCCCTCTGAGCAGAGCAGTGAGCCGCGCTGCTGAAAGACATGCTGTGTGGCTCACAGGGTCCGCCGGCCACATCAAGGACTGTTTTTTTAAACAGCAAATGATTTGAAGATTTTTAATTTACCTATGAAATGAACTCATTTTAGCAGCTCTTCATTGCAGACTTTGGCCTTATTCTGTGTCTTGCTAAGGGAAACTGAAATTTAATTTATAGTCTAACACTTGGTAACATATTTGGATTTGAATAAGAGGAAGAAAACACAAATGTGTTTATGATGACACTTCGTTCCCAGAACAATAGCTCCTTGAATGTGCGTGAAATAACTATGTGAAGAATTAATTAAAATTTTTTAATATGTAATTTAAGTATTCATGTTTCAAAAACCATGTTTTTTAATATATATTTTTAACACATGTGATTCTTAATACAGTCTTTAGAATCCTACCTTTTATATAGTAGTCTTCCTGTATTCAATTTTGTGGCTAAAATAAATCAAAAACATATTTTAAAACAGTTAAAGTAACTCTGTGACTCATGCTTGAAGTTCTGAAATTTGGGAGCATTATGAGATTTCCATGCCAGTAACTGCGGGATCATTTGTATTGTCTCAGAGAGTAAACGGAAGGAATTTAGAAAACTTGTAATATCCTGACTTCTTTAATAAAATGTGTTCTGTGTGTTGCGACAACCCACAGTCCAGCCTTCTCTGAGTCCCTGAGCCATGAGATGGAGGGAGTCTGTGTAATCTACTATTTTTAGCAAGTTAGCAAAGCAAACCAGCCCTCCGAGAGAGGACCCTGTGCGGTGGCCCTGCCCTTCAGCTGTGCTGCTCAGACTTTGGCCCGGCTCCCAGGTGACTTACGTTCAGAGCAGACTTCTGCTTAGAAGAGGGGAATTTGTTTCATTAAAAACAGAAGTCAGATACTTCAAAAGAGTATTTATGTAAAAGAAATCAAGTGGCATGTTACTAAAGGCAATAGGAAGAAAATTAGCCAATTGTATTTTAGTTGCATATTGGTGATTTTAAAATTTAAATAACTTAGATTACATTTACTATGTGAAAATAGAATTCGGTATCACAATAAGTGTGTTAAGTAAAATGAGAAAGCATGATAATGAGAAATATATACATATAAAAAAGTATATTAGAAATGGAATGATAATAATAAGAAAGAGCTAAAGCTATAATAATGTGCACTGGTTTATAAATTAAACAAAATTTAAGCGCTTAATTTTTCTCACTTAATTTTTTTTAAAACTTGCAGTCTTAATATACAACAGTCTAAGAATTTATTAAAATTGAGAATTAAATTGCCTGCAAAACTATAGATTTGAGGGTTTTAGCTACTTCATAAATTCTGACATTTGAAAAGGTACATTATTTTATGCTAAAGAGAAATTTTTTCTTATGGCTTTTGAGATGACAAAATAGAAAAAAGTTAAAAGAAAAATATTAACCCTGCAAGCTGCCATTAGAACATTATATATCAGAAATGATTATTTAGTTAATAGTTAATGCCAAGTTACTTATTTTTTTTTTTTTCAGTAGCAATCTCTCAACTAAAATTTAGGGAGTTGATGGAAGGGAGCCTACAGAATGTATTTTTAATGTGATGCCAAGTTTGTATTATGAAAAAAGCTTTCATCATATGATTAACAGAAATAGACTATTGTTTCTTGATTTTTCTTTTTCAAATATCGTTCATTTTTCAGTTTCCTTGGGTTGGGGAGATACAACCTTTATGTTTATTATTTATTTTCCAAAAATGTAGCAAAACTCTTACATTTGAAAACTCTAGTCACTTGTTCTCTTATTGAATGAGGCAAAATTTTGTTTAAGATAATTAAGCATTTATTTCAGTATTATACACATTTGTGTATATAGATAGCACAGCCCCTCACATTTATCAGCTAGCTACATCAGAGGTCAACCTCCGCTGCAATGTGGCCCAAAGTCAAGGGCACTGAGTGAACGTTCACATTTAAAGTGTAACTGAAGACCTTGAAGAATATACAGAGTACAGAAATCGGCTTTTAGAAGACACAAACAAGTAAACACCAGGTGAAGGAACAACTAGAAAACTCAGAGTCATTAAGGCAAATCAAGTCTCTAGTGCTCACAAGGACTGGATTCGCAGAACTGGACATTGCGAAGTGGCACTGAAGGTTTTTACAGTTAAATTTACAAGATCCTCCATTATCAGCACAGTGTATCTCCCACGTAGCAGCTGCCTGTGGTGCTGCTCTTCGTAAATCCCCAGAATAGTGTTTTCACCCTATTTTTTCAACTGGCTTAATTGATAATCCTGACAAAATGATATCTGCAAGTTTCAGACTAAACATCCCATTTTCAATGACAGCTTTGACCTGGCAGGCTCCTAATTGGAGTAACTTTTCCCAAGAGTTTGTTGGTGTTATTGTTTGGTTATTGCTTGCTGATGGTTTGCGCGGTGTGATATTAAAACTTTGGCATATTGTATTATAGATAGGAACATATTCAATATGCCTTTCGGTGACAGGTTGGCACAGGACTTCCGTGTCTCCCTGTAAGGTGAACTGACTGTAACGCCTTACTTGTGTGGCCATGTGTCATGTCCAGTTTCCAATTGTTTTCTTTAAGCAGGAAGTTCATAGCTTTGTAAAAAATGTCCCGTGCGTGTGCTGTGATGTCATCAACTTTGACGTGAACCTTTCTTGAATGAAATTCTCAAGCTGGATCTGCTTTGGCAATGAAACTTTATTCATTTACCTATTTACGTGCTTTTTAAAAGTTAATTATTGATATTTCTCACCAGAGAACATTTTTTCATTGTTTTTAGAGAGGGAGGAAGGGAGGGCGGAAGGTGAGAGAAACATGGACTGGTTTCCTCCCATACGTGCCCGGGTCAGGGATCGTACCCACCAGGACTGGGGATAGGACCCACAACCCAGGCATGTGCCCTGGCCCGGAATCAAACCCACAACCTTTTGGTTATGGGAAGACACTCCAACCAACTAAGCCACACCTACGAGGGCCCCATTGACATTCTTATAGTTAGATTTTTTTTTTTTTTTTTTTGAAAAACACTGTTTTAACAAGTTTAGATTTTTAAACTTTTGGACAAATTTCAAGTCAGGTTTCAGACCATGCCACCTAAGTCGCTAATTACAGAACTAGTTAATTTGTTTCCTTCCTTAAGATTTTAGTACACTGCTTCTACTTTTACTTTTTCTCATTTAAGCCTTGCTTCAATTTTGTGTGTGATAAACTAAAAACAATTTAAACCTAAAGCGATGTGGCACCTACAATCAAGTTCCACCTGTAATTGTAATTCAGACTTCTAAACGTACACAGCATTCTGATTCCACAAATAGCCTCAAAATGATTCCATAACAGGGCTGACTTCAGAGCTCAGGCAGCGTGGGGCACGTCTCCTAGTCGGGAAGCGAGTGACGTCCGCCCGTTCACTTGAGAGGTGAGGAACTGAAAGTTTCTTCGACTCAGCACAGACACCTCGGGACCTGGTTTGGGGGGCCGAGGCTGTCGTTTTCCTTGCCAGGGATAAGTAGAGGATTTCAGTTACCGGCATCACTAATCCGTTATCTTTCATGCTGAGCCACGTCAGACTTAGACGAAGCTGGTTATTTTCTTACAAAGAAATCCTATTGAGGAAATTTGGAGGCTTTTTGTTTTTTTTAAACTTTGGCAGGAACACATTCCATGCTTTTAGATAGAGGAGCCGTGTTTTAGGTTAACAGAAAATAGAACACTGCATAAATTATGACAGTCAGTGGAAGTGGGTAACGAAACAGGTAGATTTGGTTTAGCACTAAGGGTAGTTAATAATATATAGAAAGTTCAGTCAAAACAAGTGAAAACGAAGCAAACTTAGTTGTTTGAATTATAATAGATTATTAGAATAATGATTTCTCCATGAATTTCACTGTACTTGAGTAATTGTAAGAGCTTCTTACTCCAATATTCATTTATCATGAGTGCAGTTTTTAAATCTAATGCTATGTAATACAAATAACATCAATAACATCAAATGCATGTTACCTACAACATTAATTGTATTCTCTGGCACATTTTTGAATGATTTTCATTTTGAGATAGAGTTTGGTTTGTTAGAAATAAAACTTAAGGACTTGTGTTTTGAGAAATACTGATAGTTACAACCCCTCGTACATCACCATTTGATTGGAAGGCTGTCTCCGGGATACCTTTTGACCTTGGTCATATCTGACCTCTGGTTTTTTTCATGTGTGTTATCTCTTGAGTTCTTTCCAGCTTCCTCACTGTTCAGCTTCCTAACTGTTGGTTCTGATCCCTCTTTTTTTTTTTTTTAAAGATTTTATTTATTTATTTTTAGACAGAGGAGAAGGGAGGGAGACAGAAAGGGAGAGAAACAGCAATGTATGGTTGCCTCTCACGTGGCCCTCACAGGGGACCTGGCCTGCAACCCAGGCATGTGCCCTGACTGGGAATCGAACCGGGACTGTCTGATTCCCAGCCCGCACTCAATCCACTGAGCTACACCAGCCAGGGCTGATCCCTCTTTATACTTTTCTCCAGAGTCACACAAAAATGATTTAGAAATTTTTGTCTTCAAGGAATTACATTCAGCATTGATGATCAGAGATACCTCCCCACTACATTGGCATCGATTAACAAGACATCCCCCCAGCACACGCAGCTTAGGCAAACTAAGGGTTCCTGTTTCAGTCAGCTATCCAGGCCTATATGATGACTATAGAGACTCCATATGATGACTCCATAGTTATTAGAACAAGGTTTCTTCACCCTTAGTTCCTGAGGAGCACTTGACTTTCAACATTAGGGTTATTTCTGATATGCAAGATGGCCACTGCAGTGCCAGCCATCACATCTGCAATTCCGGGAGGCAGGAAGAAGCTCATTTAGGCTCCTTTTAATGAAGGTCCTTTAAGCTTCACCCAGTGATTATTCCTGGTCTTTCATTGGCTGATTTTGGAAGCAAGAAAAGCTGGGAACTGTAGTCTTTAAATTGTTGCTGAGGTTAAAATCAGGCCTTTGGTAGATAAAGTTGAAGGGGAGAATGGATGTTCAGGAGGCGAGTCACTGGGATGGGAGAGTTATTTTTTCCCCCAGAAAACTTCCAGAATCAAGTAACTCTCCCTGAAAAACACCTGGGTATAGGGGGTTGCTCAGGGGACATCACTGCTGACGGGAAACTTGTATCATCTTATCTTGGCAAACCTGTCATCACTTTGGTTAACCAGAGTTTTCTTTTTCTTTTCTTTCAAATTATGATATATTTAGTCAATAAAACCTGGCATATCACAAATGGATTGACTTTTACTTCTATAGAAAAAGAAAATTGCTTCATTTTTTATTTTTCTTTAATACTTTTAAACAATGTTTATTTGTTTGGTTTTAGAGAGAGGGGAGGGGAGGGAGAAAGAGAGGGAGAGAATCATCAATGTGTGGTTGCCTCTCACGTGGCCCCTACTGGGGACCTGGCCCACAACCCAGGCATGTGCCCTGACCGGGAATTGAACCCTCGACCCTTTGATTTGCACCTCACCTTCAATCCACTGAGCTACACCAGCCAGAGCTATTTTTCTTATTGCAATGCGTATTTATATAAACAGTTATGTATTTATAACTGGACTATAACAGGAATGCGTGTCATAAAAGCAGGTCTCAAGTGATTTTATGTGAAAAAAGTCTGTAGTTTTTCTGATACCTATTTGTGTGGCTTCTACAAATGTATTTGTTTAATTCCTCTGAAATAAAATAAAATGAGTTCATGTTTATTGTACTTACTATATGCTGGTCAGTATTTTCAGTGTTGTTTGTTTTTATAGGCTTTAATCCTCACAAAAAACTTTGAGAAAGTTAACTTTATTACTACCATTTTACAGATGGCCACACTGAAGTGCAAAGTCAGGTGACATGCACGAGGTCACTCAGCCAGTAAAACGTAGACTCCAAACCTGCTACCCTGACTCCACAGCCTCCACTTTAACCACCTTTCTGTAAAACATTGCTTCTTAATTGATACATCTACATGCTAAGGATTCAACAAAGACAGCATCTGAATAGCAGTGCTTAAGAATAAAACTTAGTGTTTAAGGCAAATTTATGGCACAGGACCTAAAAACAGCACATACTCAAAAATAATTGTATTTTAATTCAACAAATGAATCAATGAGTGTACACAAAATAGCAGCAAGACACTGCTACCGACTTTGAAGGATTATAAATCTTCTCTAAATATATGGCCATATAGAAAAAAGGTGGTAAATTAATCAGCTTCAATAAGTAGTCACAGTGTAAGCTATACAGCTGCCTCCCAATGTATTAGAAAAGGGCATATTCCAAAATTTCAGTGGTTTAAAAGGAAGCATTTTCCCACAGAAGCAATGTGGGTAAGTCATTAGGCCAACCCTGGGAAGCCGAAGTAACGATAGGATGCTTGAGTTACCGTCCTGTACAAACAGTACCCTGAAACCCTGGTGATTAATTAAACCCGGGAGGCTCCACAGAAGCATTATGAGTACCATCTTATCATAAATCTTAAGTGCTACTAGCGTCATAGACCCCAACTGCTTTTGTCAAAATATTTCTATGGAAAACACGTATTTCAAGTTTCAGTGTGGGGCTCCAGAAATTCACCTTGGCCTAATGCAGAGGAAGTGGACTTTCCCAAACTCCTGGGACACTTTCTACAAGTCAGTGCAGGAGTTTTCTGAGGCTCCAAGTCTGGGTTGCTCCTGTTCCCTGGCACTGTTCCCTTTGCATGGGACAGAGACTCAGAATCCACAGGGTCTGAAGACAGGGTAGGGGTGAGGGCTGCAGTCCAAAGCTTTACCGGGATGGGAACACTTCCTTGTCAATATGTCTTCCAAATAACCTCTTTTCTTTTTTCCTAAAAGCCTGCTTCCTTCTTGAATGTATGGCTTGTTAATCTTGAGTCTGGTTTACCATGGAACTTAATATTAAAAAACAGCTTCTTTCCTTTTTTAAAAAAAAAAAAAAGATTTTTTTTTTTTTAAATCCTCACTTGAGGACATGTTTCCATTGATTTTAGAGAGAAAGAGGAAGGGGGGTGGCAGAGAAAGAGAAACATGATGTGAGAGGAAAACACCGATTGGTTGCCATCAATATGCCGTCCAACCAGGGATTGAGCCTACAACCTAGGGATGTGCCGTGATGGGGGATAGAACTGGCAACCCTGGGGTGCACGGAGGGACAGTCCAACAAACTGAGCCCAGCAGCCCCTCCTTGCGCTCCTTTCTCTTCTGAAATTTTCAAAAGTGTAGCTATTGTTTTGACACTATTGCTTTCTAATTAGTAGTAGCAATGTGGAAATAGGTAAATAGTGAACATATCAAACTAAAAAAAATATTGTAGGGGCCATTTTATCCCAGGATACAATCAAGTAATCAGCAAAAAAAAAGAACTAGATGTGAGAAGAAGGACATTTAGGATGTGATAGGAGGTGAGGAGGCAGATATTAAAATGCAGTCCTCAGGGGTTAATCCCTCCGTGGGGAGCCCAGTGTGTTGGGTGGTTGGGGTGGAATTGGGAGGGGTAGCTTCTCAGGAGCAGTCAGAGGGTCAGTGGGAGAGGAACTTAAGGAAAGGGAAGAGAAATGTCTCTGGTGGTTGATCTTTCCTTTTTCTTTTCCGTTCCCTCTCACAACAACTAATTCTGAGACCACAAGTGGGAAGAGAAGAAGTAGAAAGGATCCCCAATATGAGAGTTCCCACGGCCAGAGGCCACCAGACTGGGGCAGGTGTCCCTGGATCATCACTGGGCAGTTGGGAAGCCCCTGTATTTCAATCCTAGGTCGCAGTTTTAGGCTTAGCATTCTTTTGCAGGCATCTTGATTTATTTAACAATATTTATACGTATTTTAAGTTTTGGTAATTTAGGTTGAGACTTACCGATTATTGATACCCAACACCCTGTGTTCTCAAGACCTTGTATGATGCAAGGCATCTTAAATTAGAGTTTATCTCTTTGCATAAAATTCAGACTTAGTGTGTAGGCTTCTGGATTTCAGATCACTTATGCTTAAGCCCGGTTGCTCTCAAATAAGGCAGGAAGCATCTGTGTTAATAGTTGACAGTAAATTACACAAAGCAAAACATGGAAAATTAAAGTTAGAAAAGCTGGGAAGCTTTTCTATCATTTTCAATTTTCTGCACAAGCATGGACATAATCAATGTTTAGGATGTGCTCGTGATGGATAAATTACATCTGTAATTCATTCTTTCCATGTTACTGCATTCAGACGATAATTTGCTTTCAGATATCTTTGTTCATCTAATATCTAAAATCGTTCTTAGACTGAAAATAAGTCTAGTAACGTCTCCCAATCCAAGGAAGCTTTTATAATTAAGCAGCGTTAGCTTACCAAATGGGCCAAATTAAAAAAAAAAAAAGGCTTTAGAGAAAAACAAAGCCAAATTTATCATCCCAAAATAGGATTCCTCTCTGTTAGATGGCATTGCTCCTCATAGAACACTTCCCCTTTAAGGGAGGCAACCTAGAAATGAACCATGAAGGAAGAAATAACTAAAGAATTCATTATTTATATAAAGAATCCTGTTAAGAAAGATCTGTGTTCTGAATGACCTATCTTTCTTCACATTATCTCATATCTGTTCATGGCTAAGTGGAAACTAATGAAATCTAAATCTAGCCATGAGAAAAGATTATCATCATGATTTTATTTATTGAATTTTTTCCCACTATTATGAACTTTTACTCCCAGACATTGCCTTCCATGAATCATAGTGGAGTAATAAATTGAAAACAAATGTCCACATAAGAAAACCCCAATACATTAAGAAAAAAAAAACCAAAAAACTTAAACTCAGATGAAGTAAAGAGTCATCATCCACATTGAAGAGGAGTCATTTCCGTAGCAGGTTTTCACATGGTGAATCAGTTTAAGTAGCTCTCCCAAAGCCTGCAAACTGATTAACATAAAGTAGCCTAACATGTAACATACGTGTAATGGATTAAGTGTGCATAGTGAGAAGTGCAAAATTACTTGATTTTTTTTTTTTTTAAGAATTCCTATTAGGTACTTTTGTCTTTAGGGATGAATAATAGCAAAGAAGAAATTTTCACAAAAAACACATTTTTATACAGAAGGTTTAAGAATTTAAAGACATTGCAGACCAAAATACATGCCACTTTGCATCTCAATGAAAGGAAGGTAATCCATTTTCTTTCCTTTTTCAGCATGCCTGCTGTATACCATATACTGTGATGTGCAGTGTTGCTGGAAGGGTGTTTAACACAGAGCCCCTGCCGTTTTGGGGGTTGCTAGACCACGATATATAAGCCTGCAAGCTTCTGAGGAGTGCAGTGAAGATTATAATGATCATAGAATAATAAAATGTTTTAATTCTTCTAGCCTTTACTTTTAAAATGCCCCAGTATAGCACACATTTGCCCATGTAAAACACAAGTAGGCACCACGTGTCATCATGTATGTGTGAGAGATTTGTTTTGAAAAACTTGGGAATCCATTAGGTGGTCAGTGTAGGGAGAGCAGATGAATTTCAGCTGTAGTTATGCATGCTGCCGGGGCATGCTGCTGGGGAAGCTGTGTTTGCATTCCTTACAGTGGGTTTACCACGAAGTTTGACATGGTAAGACTTATACCGGGCCCACTATCATGTTCCATATTTTAGCGGGAGGAACCTGAAGTCAGATTAAAATTTAAAAAAATTTTAAATTTAAAAATGTAGATTAAAATTTAAAAAAATTTCAATTACAGTGACATTCAACATTATATTAGTTTCAGGTGGCCAGCACAGTGGGTGGACATTTATGTAACTTACGAAGTGACGCCCTTGATAAGCCTTGCACCCACCTGTGCCTGTACACACTTAGTACCTGCTGACAGCACTCCCTGTGCTGTGTTGTACATCTCCACGACTCTTTTTGTGAATGCCAATTTGTACTTCTTAATCCCTCACCGATTTTACCCATCCCCAACCTCCCTCCCACCTAGCAACCACTCGTTTGTTCTCTGTATCTATGAGATTGTTTGTTTTGTTTGCTTATTTTGGTCTTTAGATTCCACATATAAGTAAAATCATATGGTCAGACTGATTTTTGGGTAACACATGTAGAAGTGGTTAATTTTATTCCCTTGATTTGATCGACATCTACTGAATATATAAAATGATGAGGCCCAAAATGATTAAATAATCTGTACAAGGTTGCACAGCCTTGAAGTCGTTGGACTGGGATTCAATACAGGCAGCGTGTCTTCAGAGGCTGTGCTCAACCTTGACTTGCAGCTTAACTTGTTTGAAGTGGCAGTGTGAGTGACCGTGTGCGCAGGGAAGGACAGTGCTCGTCACTGGTGAGGCGATGTAGCAGAGTAATGCACACACTTCAGCAAGCCTTTGTGGGGTCACTGTAATGGCCTGAATTTAAGACTACTGTAACTTTTTAAAAATGCTCACTTACACTTATTTTAATTCGGTGAACCATTCCTGAATAATTGCTGATATGGGACATTTATACTACATTTTAAACTAGAAGTCTGATAATCTAGAGAGTCTTAAGTTTAGGTCAAGGAAAATTTTAAAAGTCATGCCAGACTGGAAATAGTATAGCAAATCAGAATGCTAGACTGCTCTGGGAAAAAGAGATAGAAACAGAGACAGAAGGAGAGACAGAGGTTTTCAGGATTCCAAGACAAAGGTTGGAAGTGATAAGGAGGTTTTCATTTCATAAATATCCTTTTTTTTTTTTTTTTTTGTATAGAATAGCTTTTCTAATTCAAGGAAGTAATATGATTGATGTTCCTCCAATGCATAGAGCCATGAGACATTATTTTGTGAGAGGCTGAGATTTTGTTCTTTTTCTTTCATGAGTTTTACTGGGTACTTATAATGATGATATTGGAAACAAACAAAAATGTGCTTAAAAACTTTTGTATGTTATACTATATGAAATTAAATCTATAGATGAAACCATTAACCTACTTTTTTGACAACTCATATTATGTCTGTCTATTCAATGTCACATATATTTATGACAGATTTTAGTATTACATTAAAAAATTAGGAATACAATTTTAGAAATTAGTTGTAATTTTTGTATATTTGTTTAGTACTTAATATATTAATAATGCTGAAATATCTAGATCAAGTAAGAGAACAATTTTTCACGGAAAATTAAGGAAACATTTTCCTTAATTTTAATGATGTATTTTAAAATAGCTCACATAATTCTTTGAAAAACTTCTGCATTATAGGTAATTGAAATAAAAACCAAGTATATAAATATAAGAAACATTGATTGCATTTTTGTCCCTGATATGGCAAAGAGAGCATGTTTGCTTTCAGAAAAATGTGATTTCAAGATTGTAAAATTTCTGGGTTTACTGGGGATTTTGTGAATATTAGTTTAAATTGTAATCCTGAAATGTTAGAGATGCATCTCAAATATTAGTGTTCACTGTATAATTTAAAATGCTCTGTGAGAAATATGTAATTATCCTCACAGAGGAATTAATTTGAATGAATAATAGCTTGGACAAAAAAAAAAAGGAAAACCTTTAACATCAATAGACAGTATTACAAATTCCTTTCCTTAAATGATTAGAAACTCAATGCCTTTTAGCTGTTTTCTTGAATGTATCAATTTAGTCAGATAGCCTGACAGAAATGTTTTAAACAAAATTGATTGTCTTTGATAATATAGATTCAAGCTGGGTTTATAAGTCAAGCTTATATTGTGTCCAAAACTGACATCACAGGGAAGAGTAAGAAGCATTTCCTGTCCTTAGATTTCATTTCTTTGGACATTTTGTCACTGTTTTGCTTTAGTTTTAGCTTTACTTTTAGCTTTACTTTTGTGTGTGTGTGTGTGTGTTTTCTGAGTGTCTAGATGGGCCTCTGTGCTTTTTTCATTGGGAAGAAAGTTACAATGAATATTATTTTATAGCAAATAAATATTGGCACCAGGAATAATGAGAGCGCACCATTGATGGTTTTCACTCCATTCCAATGCAGCCTTGCGATTTTCAAAGTAGGATCTTTAGAATAATTGAAAAAGCCATGTACAAAACTGTGTAAGTGAACAACTTTTTGTGACATCAAGTAAGACCTGGTTGAGAGCCCAAACCGAGAACTGAGTGGATCTAGGTTTGATTCCGTCAGTCACTCTCGGGTACCTTCGTGCCGCTCCCCAAGTCTCTCCGTCTCCTCCTGTGCCAAATGAGACGGACACTTATGCGGTGTAGGTTTGTTCTGTGAGGTCAGTTGTACAGCACCGGTCACTTCCTGCCGTGTCTTGCTCCGTGTAAATGGTAGCTGGTAGTGTCCTGGTCAGAATGCTGGAATTCGGTCTGAGTTGTCTTTCCCTTCATCGGAAGAACTTCGCCTTTTGTCAGAGTAAATGTCATGTTAACTTTAATATTGTACCTATGTGTTACTTTATTAAAAATAATTAAAAGTGACTTTAATCTGGAATGTGGATAAATGTGCATGATCACATACTAGCTTATTTAATTACCTGTTACCAAGGGAAAAGACTCCTCAACCTCTTAGCATACGTACCACTTCACTTGAAGCTCATCGGGGCAGCACTAATAAAATAATTCCGTGTTTGTATCGTCGTCTGTGCCTGAAGACCCGTTTCAGAAACACGGTTACCGTGAATGAAAAACGGGTAGTGACCATCTGCTCTAACTTTAGTTTCACTTAAAACTAGTGCTCTCTGTGGGTCTCAAATAATTCTTATTTGAGGTTTCAAATGCTGTATTATTACACAGTAATGTCACATGTAAATATATTATTTGTATAAATTTCTTCCTAAAAGGCTCACCTAAGACTTTTTGCAAAAATAAAATTGACATTGATTTAGTAAAGTGCCTGCACAGAGTGAAAGGTTAAGTCTCAATTTTTTTTTTTTCAAGATTTTATTGTCCCTATTTTGTTTTTTATACCTATATTAACTTACTTGGTGAAATATCTACCACTTCCTCAAAGCTGTAAAGAAGTGTCCAAGTTTACGGTACTCCATTTACCACATCCTCATTTTTCTCTCCCTGACACTATTGTTCAGCATTGATGGGGTGCAGTTGTAGCCCAGTAAAGTGGCCCATTGCCCTAAGAAATGTAAAGGTGCTGGTGGCCTAATTCGCAAGTTGGAGACTTCTGACTTTGCTTAGAAATAGGAGAGAATGTGCCTTTTTCAGCAAGTGGGGGAAATGTTGATTCCTGATTTTACTGGCAGTTTCTATTATAAGCCTGAATATGAGTTGTGCATTTACTGTTTGATATACTGAGCCCTACCACTGCCTTCTCGTTAGGACTATTGATTATGGCCCATTCTGTTCTGCTGTGTATTGATTTAGTATGTGGCAGTGAGTTCATTGTGCTCCTCGCTGTCGAGGGAGGAGCAAATGTGCGTTCAGAGGAGAGGCTTGTAGTCTGTTTGAGCTGGCTATTTAGGCCTTTAACATGTTGAGAAATAATTAGGAGAAAGTACAGGAGAACATCTGAGAGGAGAGAACATAAAATTTGTTTTCAACATTTTGGAAGATGCCAAAAACTATGCAGTCAGGTCTTACTAGTATTAAATAGTCCATTGATATTAGTTAGCAGATGTGTAAAGCCAGGAGTTACCTCCTCCCGTTGCCTGCTTCCGTGTTTTTCTGTTAAGAATCAGGGCAGGTAGCACCTTTAGATGCTCGTATGAGAGTGAAAATAATTTACTTCTCTTTAGCAATGGTTTCATGTAGAAATGACTTCTTATTGGACAGAAGTAGAAGTAGCAACAGGGTGAATATGTGTCAGTGGGTACTCACGTGTTGGGAGCATTACTGAGGTAGAAAATGAAGCTAAGTAATTAAGGTGGGGATCAAACGAGTTCTTTTTATCTACTACCGATTTGTTTTATGTTTCATAGTGAAAATTGTTTTTCTTTGTAAATTATAACATTTAAAGTAAAGCTAATATTTACTTATATTCTCTGCCATTAATTGTTTGAATTTCCCAAACTTCAGACAATTCCTACTTGAAGTAAAAACGTTAACCTTCAGAATGAGATCATGGTCCCATGATCCTCCAATGAATGTTACCTTTTGTTTTAGCAGCTCAGTTGGCTCTCGGCCATGGAAAAGTTTTTATTTCCCATCAGCTCCAAGGTGGGAGCCAAACCAAAGTTAAAGAAACATTTTCCAGCAGACAAGTTTCTGCAGATAATATCAACAGGCCAGCGGCCTGCGCTTGACTCACTCTTTCTCTGTCTCTCTCCTGTGCACGCAGGCACATATGCTCTTATGGAACCGTGATCAGGAAAAAGTAATGCAATACTGATAATGAAAGTAACTTTCACGAGCTCCTTATTAATGCTTCCCAGTCACATCATGGCCTCCAAGTTTGTTTACTTTTTCAAAGTGTATTTGCTTCAGGATGATTGAAGGAGGATCACCCTCTCCTTATGTTAATACCTTCCAGGCTTTTTGCCACCTCTGGTGTGCTTGGCTAGCATATGATTTTTTGAAGAAAGAGGGAACATAAACAATTATGACTGGCTGTTTTTTTTTTTTTTTAAATCCTATTAAAACCCTGGCCTCGAAAGCCTGCCATTTCAGAAATTTAACAGTAGAAATGTGGAAATGTGAAAGCTCAGCATTGAAATAGAGCGTGTGGGAGAGATGGTGCCAGTTGGACCACTTTGCTACAAATACCTACTTGACCTAAACCTTTCCCTTGCTGAGGGATCAGCTGTAGTAACAGTGGGCTCAGCTTCATGCCAGGTGAGTCCGCAGCTTATGTGTCATGCCCACTGTGTGCCAAGCAGCATCTCAGGTACTTTTCCAGGCTTTCTACATGAAGCCAAAAGCTGTGAAGAAGTGTATTTCCCTTACCACTTGTCCCACCACCTAAACCTACTCAGTTGGACTCTCTAAATGAAGAGACATGCCCAGATATATTTTGTAAAAGCTATATGCTTCTGGATAGCAACCACTTCTTAATACTGCTGAGACATTCAGGGGATCATAGTATTTTGCCATAACTTCTCAATCTATAAAGAAGATGTATTTTTCTCCTATGGATAAAGCCATCTGGAAATCTTCGCATGCTCCAGACTCCCATATACAGCTGGCTTTGCTTTCTGGTTAGCACTATGGATAAATTTTAAAACATGATTTTAAAAACAAAATAACCTTCTCACCCACTTAGCGTTTCTTATTCACAGTTAGAAGGTAGAATCACTGTTTCATTAACGCCCCCACTAAGTTTCTGATTCAAAAATAATTATTTCACTCTAAATAACATTCCCTATGACTTCTGTCCTATAGGGGAAAAAAAACTACTTGATGTGCATTGGTTATAATTAGCTTGTTTCCATTGACTACGTATCTTCCATTTTTTTTATATTTTAATTGCAATGAAATTGTAGTGAAATAGCCAGTTGGTAGAAGAATGAGTGTTATTTTTAAAAGTTCTTATAATATGTATCAATAAATGGGGAGTTCCAGTGATGACCTGGTTAACCTCCTATTTTTGGTAAAGAATTTTATATATTTTCACACAATTTATTTTATTTTATTATCTCTAAATAATTCCACATAGAGTACTCGCCAAATAACTCTACTATTGTTTCATTAAATTTCTAGTTGATCCTTATTTGTAGCACAGAAGTTAAACAAGATGAGTCTGTGCCCTGGCTGGTGTGACTCACTGGATTGAGGACCCAAAGGTCGCTTGTTCAATTCCTGGTCAGGGCACATGCCTGGATGGCAGGCCAGGTCCCCCGTTGGGAGTGTGAGAGTGGCTACTGATTGATGTTTCTCTTGCACACTATTGTTTCTCTCCTCTTTCTCCCTCCTTTCCCCTCTCTCTAAAAATAAATAAATAAAATCTTTTAAAAAAAATTAGTCTATTATAAAGAAAGACCTTACTTTGTACATTTGATTTTTTAAGTGTATTGAATTTAAATGTACACAAGTTCTCTCGCATCAGTGGTTGTCCTCGGGCCTAGGAAACGGATAGACGAGCCTGTGTGAGTGAATACAGTTTCATAAGCTATCGACACATGAAAGTGGTCCTAAAACCCCAAATTCTGTTACTTTAGAACCTCATGCATAAATTGCCTGTGTTGTTCTAGGAAACAGGGAAAATCAATGGTCACCCTTAGCCTGTAGTATATTTTGACAGCGTGAATGAGTCAAGCGAGCAATTTTCCAGACTGTTTAATAGTACAAAGGAAAGGGCTTCTAAGGAAGTCATTCTTATGACTGGCTGAAAATATTTTTCTTAGTAACTGTTACAGAGAAAAACAGGTCAACATTGGAAGAAAAATGAAATCTCCAGTTACATGCATTCTGAAAGTGATTTGATCACTAAAATGTGTTTATCTTATGATAAAACTCCTTAAAAGGATACACTTCCAAATATTTAATGAATGTTGACTTCAAACTCAACAGAATCTATGTCACACCATTACATGAATCCATTCAATCACCATGGTGGAAATTGGGTCATCTTACCTTTTGAACTGTGGGTTTTTTTCCCCTCATTTACACAAATAAAACTACATATCATAACATTAAAGATACAATGCTTTAGGTGTATACAATTACTGCATATTTTTCACTGTGTGGTTCTAAAGCATGTTTGAATGAAAATAAGACTTGATCGATGGAAAATCACTAGTTTGTGGGTTTACAGATTCTACTCTAGGTGGTTTGTCCAGCGACAACTCTTCACCTGGTGACATAATACTCAATGTGAGCTTGATGGATTCCAACCCCTGGCTTTATTATTACTGCATAGATCTTTGTAAGACAGGCTGCAAATCTCATTTCTGAGCCATACGAGCTATTATGTCAATTGCAAGAACAAATAAAATCAGTCCACATTAAAAAAAAATAGTCTGTAGTCATTCATAGATTGTAGCCAACTTTCAACTTGTAATATCCTGGCTGATTAAGTACCCTAATTATTATGATATTTCAATATCAGCTTAATTTTTAAGTTTGGAGTCTAACCAACTAACCTCATGTTATTTGTACCACTGGAGGTGTCTCTAACATTTTTGAAGTGAATTGAAAGAAAACTGAGATTCAGCTGTGATTCCACTTAGTCTAAGTTTTTACCAGAGCACCTGTGTTATAGAGGCAAATCACTGAATAGCCAAGACTCTACTCTTGTTAAAACTTATTAAAAAATTTAAAAAATGAAAACTTCAGGTGCTAGGTTTTTTCCATGAAAACCCTGACTTTTTCTTCTTGCCTAAATTTAAGATTTGTTTACTTTGCATTTTAAACGAGTGTGTGGCATTCAATGGTTTAGCTTGATATTTAGAAATAATTTTTTTCTTTGTCACTTTTCAAACTCCAGTGACTCATAGGTTCTCGAGAATACAGTTCGAAGAGCCTTTAGAAATAATGTCATGATATCCATTCATTTTTCTCATTAGGAAACCAAGGAGCCCCTGGTGAGGTTAAGGGCTTAATCAGAACTGTAATGACCCTGAGATCACCAGGAACCTTTAATTTTGACTAGTCAGTTGGTCAGAGCAAAAACTGGGATGTGTTGTCTTCATTTCATGAAAATGGCATTATTGACATACTGCTGTTAAGGTCCCGTCACTGCTGTCTTCTGCTAGGAATGTGAATACCTTTCTGACTATTCTAATAGGTTGATTACGGGCCACATTAAAAGTTTACAGTGTTTTGCTGTTTAAAGCATGCTCTTCCCCCCAAAAAGTATGCATGTGTAGACCTCAGCTTATTGTAAAATGTACTAATATAAAGGATGTATAAGACACAATTTAAAATTATAATAAAATGTGTAATATTCCATATTTTAAATTCTATTTAGCCATTGATTCGTAGAGAATACTTTTTGTGTGTGTGTGTGTGCTAAACTTTTGCATCTGTAGCCAGCCTTTGGCTGCTGGTGAGGGATGAATTTAGCCCTGTTCGTCTGATGAACAGAGACAGAACTAAACCCATCAGAGGCTTTCGTTACACAATGGTTATCAAGCAAGACATACTTCATGAAATGAATCGCTTTTTTTCTTTACACTGCCCTACCATTTTATATATCACAGAATAAATCATGTTGTCCCTGATTTTAAAGTTGGTTTATGCATGTTTCTTTTTCCCCATTACTTTATAAACTCCTTCAGAAAGGGAAGTTTACTTTATCACCTCTGGATGCATGGTGTTTTGAATCTACTTGGCATTCATTAAGTGTTTAGTGAGTGAATTGAAAGCCATGTTTCTTCCTGACCATGACCAATAATTGTGAACAGATTTTATGTGCTTTTAAATTAAGCTTTAGAGAATTTTTTTTAATGTAATGGGGCATTTGTTGGATAGCCACATATAATTATTCATAAACTATTTCTCTAAGCACTCCAACACCCTTCATTTATGGTGGGACTCATCTAGTTAGATTGACCTGGCATCGTCATGGACTATTTATGTTCTGTTGATGTAAATTTCTGGAACAAGTCTTTATTTGGACTCATGCCATATTCTGGGTGTTATCTTGTGCAAGCAGCATGTAGGGACCTGGCCGGGCTTCCTGGTATGATAGCTGTATATATAGCCCGCGTCTCAGAGGGAGATGAGAAATTCACCCGTGCCCTGGCACAGCACACAGTTATTTTGACCAAAGCATTTACTTCTGTTAGTAAGAGTGCTTGGTTGGAAAAGTATCATGCTTTTGTAGAATATTTACCTTTTGAAGGTTGCATAGGGAAAAATGATACTACCAGGATAGTCCAGACTGCAACTATAATAGTGTTTCTGTTATAGAACTAATAACAGTAACAGAGACATGATGTTTATAGGGGTGTCCATGGATGTATGTTACATTTAAATTTCTCTGCACGCTAATTTTAGAAACAAAACTTTGTTTTTTCTTCCCACTGCAAAAACTTCCAGTGCGAAATCTTGACAGTGTTGCAGATCTTCATCCCGAAACAGAAAAGGGAGTCCAAACTTGGGAAAAGTGGAAATGCCTGGGCCCCTGCCACTTGTTAACTTGCTAATTTTTCCCCTCCAACAGTTATTTTGGGAGCTGTATGATATAAGCTATTTTAAAAAGAACTGAAAAGTTCTAGAGACTCAAAAATGGTCCAGATTATGTGTTGATGCCAGTAGTCCTAGCAAATTAAGAAATTTACATTAATCCACTTTGAAGAGGATCATCAGGAGGCATTAAAAATTTAGTACTTCAGGCTCATTAAGTGTTAGAGTGGAGTAATTATGTAGCTAGTAACAAATGTTATAATCACCACTTGAACATTAAGGCACGTTACTCGTTGAGACTTACTGGTCCTCTCCAAGGAGTTTCACAGTTGGTAAATGTTATTCGCTTAGAGATTAAGTTCTGCTGATCCATTCGTTTAGATTTGGTATGTAGTTTTCCAAACAGAGTGTGTTTTCAGAGAAAGTAAGGCCTTGATAATAATTTTAAAAACATACAGACTCTATAAGTATCTCCCCTTGACATGAAACAGTGCTTCCTGTCTTGAACAGTGAGCCTGTTCTTCATGCCGTGCTCAGAAGGGATTAATGTAGAGAAGACCTTCTTACTATGTTTATTTTGTTTGCTGGTAATTATGGCGCTAGTCTAATTTTCTAAACGTGCAAGTTGGAAAAGAAAATGCTTAAGAGACATCAGATTAAGCCTGAGTTGCTCTTCTTCATCATCATGAACATTTTAAGGAGTTTTATTGTAATTGCATTTTTGTATTTCAAGTCTTGCTTCCTGATTTTGTTGTTGCTCTAATCTGGCATGTGGGTTATCACATCAGACTATCTCTGAAGGCCTAAGCTGAAACATAGTCATTGCTGTTTTCGCTATCATTCCAATAAGGCAGTTAATATTACCTTAGTATAGAAATAGGAAAACTCATACTTCACTTACTAGGTTATTTTACTGCTACAGGAGAGAAGCAGTGGAAGTCTGCCTTTTCACGTTTTTACCTTTATGTGCTCCTTCTGGAAGCTTTTTATAAGCATAGACAGTGCCTTAGTCATCTTTGAATCCCTAATGGCTGTCCATGGGCCTGCCACATGGTAAGCGTCCAATAAATATTTATTAATGTACTAGAATTGAATTTAAAACAGGATGAAATGTTGAATACCAGCTGAAATAGTAGCTCCTGATCCGTAGCCTTCTTTGCCACCACACATAAGTTTTTAAAAAAATCTGTTAAACTAATTATAGTTATTACAGTTAAATTAAACCATACATTTCATTAAAAATTGACAGTCACCTCTTTGAAAAACCTCTCTTTCATTCAAGAAAATGAAAACTAGCACTGTATATAGAACATTAAAATTATTTGACTTGAATTTCTACTCAGCTAATTGACATATCACAAAAATAAGAACTACTCACCTATAGTCTCACCTCAGCCTGATAACTGGGCTGAAAAACATGTCAATTTAGTTAAGTAATAATATTGGTTCTTTGAGTTATATAGTAAGCAAGTGCTGTTGATCGATTTAAGAAAATCCTATTTATGTATTCTGTGAATTTTTTTCCCCTAAGGCGGTAGACTGAAAAAGTGATATTTTTCTGCCATTTATAAACATCGTGAGTAAAAATCAATGGTTAAATTGACCCAATAAGAGATGCCTGGGATCTACTATTGAGACGAGAACATCAGAAGCAACATACTTGGACAGACTCTAACAATGCTCAAAGCAGTCTTTTGCGTATGCATTAAATAGCAGGGCCAATAAACCACATGTGCTCAGCGGAGTCCATGTACGCCAGGATTCTCTTGACTGATAGGTAAGCTGCAGGTTCTTGAGAGTCAGATTCAATCACAGGTCAGCGATAGACTTGCTACATTCCGAAAGTGGGGATTTACTGGTTTTAGGTTACTAGACATCTAAATAAATTTGTGTAGATTTTATGTTTTTTGCTTTGCTAATCATCAGTTGCTTCTCTAATATTATGTTTGCATTCTATGTGTAAAATAGATTTTTATTTTATTTAAAATTTATCTAGATACATTTATTCATTAGACACCACTGTTAAATGATATAGGAACTTTATGAAGAGATAGGACCAATATTGTTTTAAAAGATTTTATTTGTTTATTTTAGAGAGGAAGGGAGGGAGAAAAACATCTGTGTGTGATTGCCTCTCACGCACCCCCTACTGGGGACCTGGCCTGCAACCCAGGCATGTGCCCTGACTGGGAATTGAACTGGTGACCCTTTGGTTTGTAGGCAGGTGCTCAATCCACTGAGCCAGGGCAGGATCAATATATTAATATTCATAATTCTAACTCCCTTTTATACACATATAAAATTCATCTAACTATGATGATTCATTCAACACTATTATTAAATCAACAACCTAAAGGAATGTTTTTAAAGCAGTAATTTAAATATATTAATATTAGTAATTTGAATTCTCATATATATCTACATATTCTTAACATACAAATAAGATATATGTATCTAGTTTTACAGTTGGCTTTTTTGCTTTCTTTTTCTGATCAATATCTATCAACACCTTTTATATGACAGGTAGTTTGTACAGAACAGGGTATACAAAAGCATCCCCCTCCCCTTTTTGTTTGTAATGTCTGTTGCTGACCCCAAATTGTTTCCTTCAGCTTCTCTAGATGGAAATAAATCCTCTTGTGTGCTCCCGGAGGGAGGAATAGTTCAGCAGGAAATCACTTACTAATCACAGTTCATTAATAACATTGAAAAAATACTTTTAAAATGTCAACTCTGTCATTCATAGAAAATGTATGTTTCCTTGAGGAATCCCTATGAATTACTTGTTTATCCTCTTTGCCTTTCATACATTACATTGTACTCCTTAGCACTTCATTAATTTCTAATATAAATGAACTGTTAGTTGCATACAGAGTCCTTTAAAAAATAGAGATAGCAGTTGCACCTTTTCTTTGATTTACTTGTTATCCTCCTAGTCATATAATTAGCCTGTTAATTTTATTCTCTACATTGTAACTTGTTGAAGGCTGTGGACACTGGAGCTGGCTCCCATAAGATCTCTTCCCAGTTCAACCTTCAGTGATGTCATGTTGGGAGCTTGAAATTGGCCAGTATTTACACCAGGGAAATTGGCAAATGCTAAAACTTAGGGTCCTCTCTTCCCCAGGGAGCCTCTTAAACACTTACCAGTGTCATTTCTCTATCATTTTAAAAATCATTTGACCATGTGGAATAGCCATGTAGAATTTTGTTTCCAAATACTTTCTTTCCACATTGTTTGAAACATTCAGAACATCACTCAGTATACCATTTGTCAACTGAATGGCCAAATTACTTTGCCCTTCTGTCTCCCATCGTCCTTTTCTGTAAGGTAGAGATAATAATAGTTCCTACCTCAAGATTGATGTGAGGTTGAATAATACACTTATCTCAGTGTGCTACCAAAATGCCTGGTGCACAGTGAGTACTCAAATGGTGCTATGTCTTATCTCTTTGGATCTAAATTAGTAGATATTTATTGATCTCCTACTAAGTGCTTAGCATTTTGCTGAGTCCAGTGGGTCATTAATTGACACCTACTGCCTATAACACTGAGTATTAGCCACAGTCCTCATTTGTTGTTCCAACCTAGCATCCTTTGTTCTTTCTGTCTTTTTGCTTAGAAAGTTTTTTCTCCCTTTATGGGTGTTGCAAAGTTTTTAAATATTTATCTTTAGTTAAGACATTGTGTTCTATAGGAAACTTCTCACCTTGGGCCTAGCTGTGCTATTTTGTTGCCTCTTTGCTTCTGTAATGTGCCAGATTCCTATCTTTGAAACTGTTTTGGCACGTGAATCCCAATTTTGCCTGCCCTCTCTGGATTTGAGAGCATGGCCTGTGATGTCCCACCTCTGTGTTCTTGCCATTTAGGGAAATACTTGACAGCCCTTATACCCACAGGAAGTACATGTTGACTGATTGTTGGCTGAAGGAACTAGACATGGACTTCGCTCACAGAGGCCTGTTGCGTAGCTGAAGACCTAAGACATCCACATGTGGCATGAAAATATACACAAAACATGTTCCTAATGATACCTATACTTTTAGATTTTCTAAATGTTTATAATTTATTTTTACACATATATGATGTTTTGAATTAGGTAGTACTGTTATTTACCCATTGCAGATACAGACATTTGTGTTCACAGCTGTAACTGAATTTAGTTGGGTCAGCCAATCAGATTGAAGCCGCAAAGCCCACCCGGTCAGTCAGATTTTGTGATCCTGGGTCAGAAACACAAGAGCAAGCTTCTAGAATTTTCTTTTTCTTTCTTTTTTTTTTTTTGGTAGTTTTTACAGTTAGAGAAAACATTGTAACAACCTCTGTGTATGTACGTATTAGCATCTTTTATTTATCTACCCATGTCATACACATCAGTCAACATTTTGCCCATCTTGTTTCATTTCTTACCAATATGTATTTTAAAACAAACCTCAGACATCTTATCATTTTACTTATAAATTCTTTAGTATGTATCTGTAACATGTAAGAACTTGTTTTAAATATAACTTTACTTTCAAGTCTATCCAAATTGGCAATAATTTCATTTATATAACATAATACCCACTTTGTTTAGTTTTTCTCAATTCACACACTTATACTTTTTATAAGGATATATAGTTCAAATGAGCATCTAAACAAGATTTACACGTTTTATTTGTATGTTATGTCTTTTAAGGTTCTTTTAATCTATGATAATACCTCCCCGTCCATGCCTTCGTTTGTAGAAAAATTCACGCCATTGTCCTAGAGCAGGTCTGATGTCCTGAGCTGAGCTCCTTGCCCCCGTGCTGTGTCATTTCGCTGGCTTCTCTGTCACTCTTATTTTCTGTAGACTAGAACTTAAAGCTAGAATTGAGTTTATTTAACGTTACTATTCGGTGAGAATACTTGCTAGGTGGTTCTGTGGCCTTCTGAGCCCATCCTATCAGGAGGGCATAATTGCATTTGTCCCCTCTCTCTTTTTTTAATGAATAATATTTTATTTACTTATTTTTACATGTTTACAGTGTTTTTCAAAAGAAATTATTGAACTTATTGTAACATGGGTTAATGCAATTATGTTAATGATACAGATATGTAGCAATGAGTTCAGGAGAGCCTGGGCCAACCCCAGTGAAGTTCTTCTTCATCAGAATTGGAACCGATAGTTTTACCCCTTTGTTGGTTATTTCATGGTTCCATGGTTTTTAAAGGGATTTTCATGATACCATTCCTGCTGTATTTATTACCTGTAATTTTTCTATAAAGAACTTTTCCTTGGTAACAGTTGGCGACTCCACAATACGATTTATATCAGAAAGGTGGAGAAAATACATGATTTTATCAATTTTCAGAACCATCTTCTAGGATAAGATACAGATATAATTATAGATATGTTCAAAATACTCTAACAAATTTTTACAAAGGTTTTCTTTGGGAAATTCTTTGAATTATTTCTCCAGTTTTTTTTAATTGCATTTCGATAATATTACTTTCCATGGTGCCAAGTAATCCCCCTTTTTATTTTTTACTATAAATATACCTCTGTATAGTGAAATTTATTCACTCAGAAGCTATTTATTGAGCATGGTTTTCCTTGGCAAGCACTGTGCTAGCTGCTGAGGATGGAACTATGTCTTCTGCTTCTTCATAGACTACATAGACTATGTAGTTTGGATTTGCTTTCTACTCACAATGTGATGTGATTAAAAAGCAAACATGTTTTGAATCTGTTTTGCTTACTATAGTACTTTGTGTTCTATGCTACATGTTTTAACTATGGTATTTTTAGCTACTTGTAGAGTCTCTGGCCCTAGCGTCTAAAACAGGACAAAAAGGGTATTGGAAAGTTGAGTTGTTCCTGCTGGCCCAAAGTGAAATGTTTCCATATGTCGTTGCACGTGACAGACAAGGACATTTTTAATATTGGGGAAAATAAGAAGATGGAATAATGGGGATTCCCCCCAAATGAAAAGTGAATGACAGGATCTGTGCTATTTTAACATAAACAAGTGTTTGGACTTAATTTGACTTCTGTTTTATGGAAGAGAGACTGACATTTTATGGATGTCTTTATCTCCTATAATTAAAGTGTTTTCTTAGGAGTTTTATATTTTATTTTTATATTTTTATAAAATTTTAGAGAATGTATATTTTATATTTTAGAGAATGTACAATTTCTTATATTTTAGAGAATGTACAATTTCTAAAGCTTTTGGATCATCATAGCCAGTGTGAATGGGACTAGTAAGACGCTCCTTTTTATCTGGGGAGTTCTGTGACTATACTCGGAGGTAGTACCATGATATAATATTGAATTCATCAAAAGATGTACTATGTAAATCTGAGGTTATGCTTTATATTGTTTTGGTAGGCATGTGATACTATGTTGTAAATGTTAGATAATATTATTTAAGTAATCATTGTAATTCTAAAACTCTTCTTAGATGTCTTTTCTAGAATAGAAATCTTTTATTAATGTTAAGCTGGTATTTATAGCTGTTCTGATTATTTGAGATGAAGGCAGAATGCAAATTGGGCATATACTTAAAAGTATTTTCTTGCAATTGAAAATCAGGAAGATGAAAAAACTTTTCATTCTGCTTATAAGTCTCTGCTAACATGGTTTATGATGTTATGGATAAAAGTGCTGGGAAGCAAGGGATGTTTAGAGTTGGTATTATGTTTGCTTTGCTAGCACCTTATTCAGATTTTTAAAAGAGATGAAACACATAGCCCTTTAATTGTGCTATCTGGTAACTCTGAGGATTAGACTGAATTTACCTTTGAAGATCAACAAATGGACATTTATGTTATGTCAGTTGAAAGAATAGTTGCATTTTTGACTTGAGGAGAGAACCTTGATCTGCATAGCACAAAAGTTGTCAAAAAATTTGCTAACACATAAATATTGACGATTTTAATTTGTTGAAACAGAAAGCTAGCATCGAGGATACAGTCGTCAAATTCTAAAAGAAGTCGGTGAAAAATAATTGTTATGCAACATGAAAAGAATACCAGGGGAAAAACTGACAGAGTAGAATAACAGGAAGATTAGTCACTTCTGGAAGGAAAAAAAGAAGGTGGAGAGTTAAGGGAAGAAATATTTTAAACAGGAATGTAAAGCTGCAAGTGACATGCTAAAAGAACAAAAGTGGGCTTTCAGGAAAAAAGGGAATAATACTGGTCACATTTAATTAAAAAATACAACATTTGTATTAACAACAAACAAAAGTAAATGGGGAAAATTTTCTATTAGGGATTAAGAGAACCCTGTAAAAATAAAAGAATGAATTTTCCCCCTCAGCTGAGGTGACTTCTCTTAGACCAGCTAGCGATGTCGAATGTGCACAAAGAAAATTTCTTCCTTTTAAAACAAACTCAGGAGGGGAAGGGAGGAGGGGAGGGGAGAGGATGCAAAAAGCTGTAATTGAACAAAAATAAAATTAAAAAAAAATAAAACAAACTCAGGTTCTACTATATTCAAGGGTGGGATAAAATAAAAGTATCTTGGGTATCTTAAAATATGTATGCTATTTGGTTTGAAATAGTTTTCACCTGTATATTTACTTAACTGACAACTAAAGGAGTAGTAGTCTCCAAATATTCTAAGAATTATTTTTATAAATTCTTAAAAATATAAGTTGTAACTCTTTATATTTCATATGCATAGCAGTCCTTATAAAGAGAAAATGAAATAGTAAGCATCACGTGTCTGTGTGTTGGTTGGTGGAGTCCCATCAGTACCTTTGGGCGCTCATGGGACAGACCTTGCTGGACACTTTTTTAAACATCTCTAAACATTCTCGTCTGTCAAATGGGAATGATAATAATGCACTTGACTCAAGCTTGTGTTCCGAAAATTTGTCAAAGAGATATCAAATACATAAAAAGATATCAGATTTATCTAATTTAGAGATTCAAGACTTCTATTATTTTGTGTAACCACCTGGACTATATCATTCTGTATCACTGAATTCATAGAAATGTGATATGCCAGCAGGTAAGCATTTCCTGTTGATTTAGTGATAAATTGCAGTACTTTCATGGATCACATGCACACAACTGGCTGAGATAAATTCTAACTCCAGCCCAAAATAAGCAGTTTACATGAACACCAAATTACCGCTGAACAAAATCTCTCCCTCCCTCCCTTCCTCCCCTCTTTTTTCTCTTTCCCCCTCTCCACCCTGACCCACAAAAACACAGACACTCTTTCAGGCTTTCCCTACACATACTCTCTGTCCCCCAGGAACAACTGCATAGGAAATGTTTGTTTTCCAAACTACTGAAAACAAACGTTATCTCAAACACCGAAAGCTCTTCCTGATCCTGCTTTGGAAACACTAAGTCCTATTGAGTTGCTAGATTTTTGTTTTTTTTTTTTAGCTGGTATTTAGGTTTATTTAAAGCATAAAGTTGTGAGGACAAAATGACTCAGGAAATTGTAATGCATAATTAGAGCTTTTCACTTTTAGGTCACCAGTTTATATTTGGCTGGCTTAGTATTAGTTAAGGATTGGCTGTCGTTGGTGCATTGTTTAGTTTCTAGGAGAAGCTGGTGAGCTCACTGCAACTTCACCTGTTTTGACCTGAGTACCACCTCAAGTAGTATCTTTCCAGATAAAGCCCAGTTGAAGGAATTAAAGAGAAGGGAGTATACCCTGTTAGAGTTGAAGTGTAAGATGTTAATTTATTCATCTAACTTCTGTTGATTGCTTTTTCTAAAAGTAGTATGTGATCATGCACTTGTCTTTCTGTTTTTAATTGCACTGTCATTAACATCAGCAAGAAATAAGAATTGTAACGGTACTAGGTAAGTTTAGCAGTCAGGAAAAATTCAAATATATATCTATTTGTATGACTGCATAAGTGAGTCATGATCTTCCCAGTGTATCACTTCGTATCGCCAAGGTCATAAAAATCACGTGTTATGATCTGTCTTATGTAAAAGACTACGGGGGTCACTTTGTTTTGTTCACCCAACAGATGTCAGATGTATTTAGAATTTTTGATTAACTTTTGCATTCATTCAGTGTTAACACTGAAGACAGATAAATCTTGTTTTCAGCTAAAGAGAAAAGCAGGCTTATGTGGGTACAGTGTATAATTCTACTGCTCAAGAATTTTGCAACCAAGATAGTGGTATAGAAAGAGGTACAGAATTGACATCTTCCTTCCATGGAAGGTTTTGATTATAAAAACGATTGAGTGTAAATAGACTCTAATGCATCACCTGAAATTATGCCACGTGGACACCTAAATTTCTTCTTGCGAAATGTCGCCAAATGGCTGCAGTTTCTTACAGCTCGTGGCTAAATTCTAACAGAGGGTAGGTGCCTTCACTGCGACTGTACTGTCTTTCTGAAGTTTTCAGGGTTTCTTGTGCTGATTTGTATTTGGTTAAAGCCAAACCAGTCGAAGCTAACCAAAATTAGTCCAGAGAAGTAGGCTTGCTGCCAAATTAAAGAGACGGTATTCTTCTGAATACTTCATCGGTTTCAGTATTCTTCATTGGTTTAAATGTTACATTTGGGGCCCTAGATTCTTGATCTGGGCTCTCTGAGATGACCCAGATGGCTTTGTGTCCTCAAGAGCAAATTCAAGGAAGGCCATTTCAACTGCTGAATATTCAAGCAAGTCTCTTGGCCCAGGATTGGTTCTTCCCCGATCTGAAGGGATGATCTCTGGGTTGTTTTTTTTTGTTTGTTTGTTTTGTTTTTTTTTAAAGAGTCCCCTATCGTGCTGTTTTGATCCCTGGGTTTCTAAAGCTTCCCCTAAGCTCCCAATTATTGTCTTGGCCCTGCACAAAATTACATTTATTTGCCAATGATGGGAGTAAAATATACAAATGACTGCCAGCAATGATAATCCCTGAAAACAGAAGGACGGTCACTGTGATGATAATAAGGTTCCTGTTAGTGCCTCTGAAGATAAGATACACTTGAAAAAAGGCTAAAACTGCGTATGTCCTTGACTTTTTAAAAATCTACGAATCACAGAAAGCATTTGTTAATTCCTTAAATTAGTAAGCATCATGAAGAGAAATAGATGTGTATTATATAAGCATATGTACTTTATACATATTAAGTTTTTGAAAAGAGGCAGGGATAGAGGACCACCTTCCTCCCACTAGGGTTCTCACCAGACCTGATGTTCCTTACTGTCTCTAAGTGTTGAACATGCCATCAGCTTTCAAGAGAAAGTAGAGGGTTGCTGTAGGCTTGAAACCATAACACAGGAGCTGCATTCCCTGGGATCTCAGACTTACACTTGCTACTTAGTAGTTATTTCTTAATAGTTGTTTCATCTTTGGCAGTGTACCAAACACTCTATGCTTTGTATCCCTCAGATATGCACTGAGCTGGGAGTTTGTCTACCTTGTTGGGTTGTTGTGAGTCTGAAATAAATTACTAACACATAAAGGACTGATGGAACTTTAGGGCGCACATTAAATACCACATATATTACCTATTATGAAATCTTCATTTTATATAAATATTTCCTAATGTCTGTTTATTAAAGGCAAACTTACAATATACAAATAAATGAAAACCAAAACTAATGTAGCAATTTTAGTGAAATGCCTTAAGAGCTTCAGCTCTGGAGCTGTACAGCCTGGCCTCAGATCACACGGGAGCTCTGTGACCTTAAACATGTGGTGCAACCCAACTGAGCCTCAGTTTCCTGATTTGCAAAATGGGGCAATAATAATCTGGTCTGTAGTTGCTGTGAGGATTAAATGGGACAACGCCTGTGACACACTGAGAACAGTGCCAGGCTCTTCACGACTATTCAGTGTGTTAGCTATTGTTCTTGTTACTTTGATGATGAAGAGAACGTGCGACGTTTCTTACTGCTTTGATAATGAAGTGAACATTAATACACAAGCATATTTATGCTCAGGATCTGTATATGTAGGATTTCAGGGTTGCTAATTAGAATTGTTATTCTCTACCGTGTAGAGAACACATATCTTGGAGTTCATCATTTCTCTCTAATAAGTAAATGCTTATTAGGAAAATAATCTGTTTTTTACTTATCCTTTGTGGAGCTACTTCAAATTTTAAGTATCTCTAGATACTTTTTATATCTATAGGATTTTAGCTCTGAATAAATTAGTTACTAAAGTAAATGCTTTTTTAGTGATGTTACCTGCTTAATTTTATTGTTCAGCCATATTCTAGCCACTGATTAAATTGAATACCACTGGGAGGAAGACAAACTCATCAATAACATCAAAATGGGAGTAAAATATAGAAGCAAAGAAGTCATTGTTCTTTCTGTAACATAAAGATCCTAAGACCTGATATTTCCCCATCTGTTGGCAGTGTTGTAAAAATTATGAAAACATTCGCATTGGCAAAAAAAAAGTGATTCTATGTCAGGAAGGCAGATAGAATATTAGGAAAGAAGTGACCAAAATTGCATGATGCCATGTATTTTATATGGTAACATCCTCTCTTTCATTAACAGGAAATTTTAGGGCAATCCACTTGCTTATTAGGACCAGAATGGGTGAATGAAATTTTAAAAAGGATTCATCAAGCCTTTTTAATAATAAAGTACACCTTTAAGAACATGTTTTCCATAGAATTAAAAGCTTAGAATTTCACAGTTGCTGTATACTTATCACCTTTTTGGGAGCAGATTTTAAGCATGATCACAGGAAAACACCTGTTTTGACACTGTCAGGAAGGTGCAAACATGCGGGTAAACTCTGTCTAGGTGTAGAGTACACCGAGTGCTTGGCTACCGTCCTGCAAGGAGCTGGGTCTAAACGGTCTGCTCCAGCTTCTGCTGCCGCGCTGCTGCTAATGTTGCTGGGAAGGAGACGTGGCTGACCTGGCATATCCTTTACTCTTGGTGCTGCAGCAGTTTCAGGAAATGTTGTTTAAGGGGACCTTCTGGATCCTATTCATGGCACCATGGCAAGAAGAAGCCGTATCTTATCTATTGAAGATAAAGCATGGAGTTGGCTAATGGATGCGGGTGAGTGACTAAGGCAAACGGGGAGCCAGTGTGCTGACACCTTTTGGGTAGGCTTGCTCTTTCAAGGACCGAGACAGCATCCATGGGAGAATGGCCTCTGATAACCTGGACATCAGCGTTGTCTTAGAGAGGAATCATAGTTTCATCACCAGTGACCTGACCCTGTGATCCTGTGTCAGTTCCATAAGTAAAGTTTATATATATTTTTTCCTGGCTTTACTACTTGAAGATACTAATCCTGAAGTTTGTTAGATACCTCAGTTTAGGGAGCACCGTTTCTCATGGAATTTCTGTCACTATTTGATCTTTACTCTTGTTTTTCACTTGATCCAGAGTGATTTAAAAAAAATGAGTTTCTAGTATTCATATACTTCTTTCTTTCAGTTCTAAATGAGCACCTCCTTTTTTCACAACAGTATAGAATTTCAATTTAAGAAATTGTTGAGTTTGCATAATTTAACACTTTCCAGGAATATTCTTTTCAATTCAAGATAATTATGTAAGTAAATTTGTAAGATACTGGTCATATTAGATAGTTGTGCAGGATGAGGATGGGTCTGGGGCATCAGTGATAAAAAAACTTCATTGCGAATGTGTTTCTGTACCAATACACGTTACTTTCCTTAAGCAAGTTTCTTTATCGATAAGGTGAATAATTTGAATGAGCTGTTTCAGTTTTTCTCACTCTAAAATTTTCTCAATCTCAAATTTTCTTTCTCTGAAACAGAGGCCATTTTTTTTTTATAAAGATTTTATTTATTTATTTTTAGAGAGAGGGAGAAAGAAAGGGAGAGAAACACCAGTGTGTGGTTGCCTCTCATGCACCCCCTACTAGGGACCTGGCCTGCAATCCAGGCATGTTCCCTGACCAGGAATTGAACCCGCAACCCCTTGGTTTACAGGCCCATGCTCAGTTCTCTGAGCTACACCAGCCAGGGCCAGAGGCCATTTTTTTTTACTAAGTCTAATATGCGATTTGAAATACATATATATTTCTTATGACTGTGTTCCAATAAATAGTTTACCTATGTCTTTCTTTACAAGATTGGAGGATATAAAAATATTAAGTTTGCCATAGAGGTATAACTCACATTTTTTTAGAATAATTAATCTATGATGAACAGTCATTTCATTAAGAAGGGTAGACTTAAGGTTAAGTTTAGGAATTTATAGTAACATAATAAAGGCTCTGACAAGTCATGTAGGAAGAATTTACCTGTTTAACTTTATCTTAATTTTTAAGAAATTTATTTGACCATAGCCCCTGCCCCCAACTCCCAAGACACAATCTTTTTGAGGAGTGCCTTTGAACATTTGGTACTACCATTCAGCCAGTAAATATTTATTGGGCACCTACTGTGTTGCCAGACTAGGTGTAGGGGTGCGATTGAGCACATTTATGAAAAATGTACCCTCTTGTGATGCTTAGCAACAGGGAAACACTGGTTTAGATGATCTGGTCTTTTACTTTAGTAAGATACTTTAGTTACTAGCAATATAATATTTACTTTTAAAAAGCCATTACCAATTTTTCTATTTCCACTGATAATAATCCTGACATACCATCTAATCTGAAGAGCTTTATAAATGGATTCTACCATTTCACATGGGCAGTATTTATTCATTTCCTTGTCTTCTCTTGAACTTTTTTTTTTTTTTTTAGTTTTTATTGTTTAGATTACTGAAACAGGTTTTCATGAGTGTGATTGAGAACAGGTAATTGATCTTTAATATTTAAAGTCAGATTATGACATTTAAAAACTCTGCTTCCATTTGGTTTTGACCATAGGGGTTCACTAAATATTTTCTTCTGCAGACCTATCATATTGACAAAATATGTTTTAAAAAATTAAGTTTTAGTTTAAATCAACATCTAACCTTAGGCACTGTTTATACAATGGAAGTATTTTTAGAAGAAAATTTGGATTCCTCATCCCTTTCCTTTATAAAATCTCAGTTCTCCCAAAATTTAAAATACTAACTGCCTAGGCAATACTATTTTGTAGTATAGGGTTATTTTATAAAAATGTCTGACTTAATGGATATAAGTGAGTTTGCCCAAGCAAGAGCTACTTGTTCATGTAAACTGTACATGTAATAACATTATATATATCAGAATATATATTTTTATACTTTACATATATATGAATCAGGTGAGGGATGGAAACCAACCTTTTGCAACACAAGATTATTTGAGCTATTTGATACCAAGTAAAATAGATTATTCATTACTATTTTTTAACTTGGGTTAAAAAAATATAAGCAAATATCTGAGGCGTAGTAGAGTTTCTTCTTATTTAATTCTAAAATAAGTACACAGTATTGGTTAACTTGCTTCTGGTCTTGAAAAACTGCCAGTTCCTAAATGAGTCTGATTGTTTTTATTTTGATACATATTAGGGATTACTAAAGTTTTGTCAGAGTTTATATTTAGTCTCTGACTTGATTTTATCCTGCTCATTAAAGCAAAATTGTCTTTGGGTCTGTCTCTTGCAGCTGTTTAATGTGTAATATTCAGTGGGCTCCTGAAAAGGCTTTTGAGCAATTGGAGAGCTGTGAATAGTGGTTAACCTGCTGTGAGCATCTCCATGGAAAGTGTAACGTTTTGAAGTCCCAGGTTCAGGAGGATCTAGTGGGTAGTTGATGTGACAAGGCATTGGAAACCTACTAAGTTAATCCTGTTTTCCTTTCCTCCTCCTTTCTTCTTCCCTTTCCCTCTACCTGTCCTTTTCATCTCTGAACACTCTTTGTCCACTTGCTGCTTTCTCTTCACCTCCTTCTCTTCTCTCATTGAATTCCTTCAGCATCCCTCATCGCTCATGATAGAAAGTGATGTATTTGATGAAACATGTAGTACTTTTTTAAAAAGCAGTTTTAATTTTTTCAATTTAACCGTCTCTCTGTCTTTTCATTTTCTTCTATAATAACGGATGACTTTGCCTTTTAATCTCTGTTGCCTTGTAGCTTGCACCCTGTGACATTTTATATTTGCAAATTTCCTTATCTTAACATAAATGTTATAGTGGCAGGATTTAGGAATTTTATGAAACATAGTAGATTTTTAATCTTGAATGCAGTAGGCATACTATAATGTGTCTTCCTTACTTTTCTTTCTAGAACTAGAGCTCCATTTCCCGTCCACTGTGTTTTTGGCTGTCTTACGGGGTGCTAGAATGGCCTACCTCCATGTATTTTGTTGCATTTCGCCATTGCTTCTTGTGTTCTGTCGGGGAATTTTGGTGATTCTTTTCAAGCGCTACCTGAGCTCTGTGCTAGTTGTTCCCCTTCCCCCAGGGTCCCCTGCTGTGTGGCCCTGTCCCCACTCCCCTAGCCCTGTCCATTGACAGAGCCTTGGGTTCCCTGATGGCTGCCTCTAAACCCTTGTGAGGGCCGGAATATTCCTCCCCCTGCTGCTACAATTGAGCCCAGTGCTGGGTACCACGTTGCCTTCTACACTTGCTTTCAGTTGTTAAGGCTTCCCAAGCTTTGGCTGTGGCTCAGTGATCCTGCTGGCAAAACCCTGGAGCTTTCCTAGCCTCGACACTCAGTGGTAGCAGCAGGTGTTGGGATTTCTCCAAGCCCCTAAGACCCTGGGAGCAAGAGAATGGCCGTTTGACATAGACCTCAGGAATTTTCACGCACCACGAAACCTCTCCGGAAGATATGTAAAGGTAAGATTCTGATTTCTCTAGGAAGCTGTTTAGAAGCTAAAACCTGGGTTTAATGTAGACTAAATAGCATTGGCATCTATGAAACACTTTCTTCTTCTTCACAGTCTGCATTGTATATCTAGAAAGAGAAATCTAATTGAGAATTAAAACAGTTAAAAATGAAACAGAAAATATTTATTTTTCCAAAGTCTGTATTCTGTTGACCTGCTTGTTAATGTTTAAAACCAAAAATATTAAATGATTATATTCTCAGATTCTTCAACCCAAACTCCTAAACGCATCGTTAACTCCAAAGGAGTAGGAAGTAGCTCAGATATTGGTAGTGCTAGGGCGCGTTACTGCTCTGTGTCAAAAATTACTGCTTAGCATTCTAAATGTAGCAGTCTCTCTCTTTTTTAGGGCTTTGCTTTCAGTTTATTATTTTTTCAAAGGGGATTATTCCCCTGCTCCTAGTTTCTTTGGGGAAAACATGATGACTCCATATGGGCGTAAGTAACCTGGATGAAGGATGTATGCGAGGCATTCGTGTGTGGGATGAGGGGTGGGAGAGAGATCAGTAGCATCTGAGAGTGAACGACACAAGTAATTTCTTCAGCATTTTAGCTTTTGTGGCAATGCACATTTATTTATAACCCTTTGTTCTTCACCTTGCCTCCATTCATGGGCATGAGTCTGTGAAATGATATTAAGACACTTCGGCTCTTTGGCGGCCTTGCTGTCAATCACGTCTTCTTCCCTCCCACCCCTTGTTGTCAATGGACTTAATCTCATAATTGATTCCCTGTAGTTGGAGTCAAGGCTCTTAGCTGCTGTCACCCTGAAGCTCTTTCACGTCAATAACTGAAAATGCGATGGCAGTTTTAAAGATGAAAAAGAAGAACGTTTACTGATAGCTTTATGAAAAATAAGATTTATTTTTGATAGTGCTTACTTCCGATGCTTGTTTTTAAAACTGAACTGTGTTCAACAGCATTGTAGTTGCACTTGAAAATACTTAAGTTTTATTTCCTCTAGATGGAAAGTTTTTAAGTCTTTCTAGTGTAGTAAATTGGGTAATAGATGTCAAATGTAAAGCTAGAAAAGGAAAATTTTAATGCTTTCATTCTTAGTATTGATAATGAGTTTGCAGTTTTTGAAAATGTATGGCACAGTCTTGAGGTGGGGGAGTTTGCCTCATTCTCAGGTGGGCCTACTGAGTGCATTTTTTCTTCCCTTTTTTAAAAATTTACCTGGAATTCTTATATTTCCCTGAGAGAAGAGATTATTAAATAGAATATATATGTACATACACACATATGTAACTTTAAATGATTTAATTAAATATTAAGATAAAGTGATAGATTGAACTTATGGATATTTATAAAATTACTTTAAAACTTAAAAATAACTCAAAATATTTTTAATGGAACTTAGTGAATTAGTGGTATTTATTGTATTTAATATTTTATTAATAAAGTAACTTTGCAAAAGCAGGGCACAATATAGTAATATTTAGAGTTTAGTGATTACTTTGGGGGCATGCAGAAAAGGTATGTGATTTCAAAAAATAGTGGTGCCATGAAGGTCTTAAAAATAGAGGACCAATAACTCAAAATATCTGAAGCCCAGGACCAAGGCCAGAATCCAAGTCACTGAATCCTGATCCAGTGCCCAGGCCTCTATGCAATTCTATTTACTGAAGTTGCAACAATACATTTGAGGGGCCACCTTACGAATGTCTGCAGAGTAATGAATGGATTCCAGGAATTGAAGAGATTTTCTTCAGCACCAAGTGTGTCTAAGCTTGGCTGATAAACACGGGCTTATTGTGTATTGGAGCCTGGTTGAGGCCTTTAGAATTCTTTTTTTATGTCTGCCTTGTTTAGTGTGGATTTGATTATTGTGGGATTTTGAAAAGTACTGTTGAAGAACCATTAAAATATTTTCTATTTGAAGGGAGTATAGAACTTATGTCATGCTGTTTGTTTCAGTTTATGATCTTGTAAATTGGGCAATTATCTGAAATATTAAATTGTTAGAATTGAAAAATTAGAACAATGTGCAAATTATAGGCAGTTTGTTTTCTGTTTGTGCAAATAAAGGCAGTTTATTTTCTCTTTCTAAGCTGAAATTTTTAATTGACTTCCACTGTTTCCAAACTTGAAAAGTTCCTTAGCTTGCATCTTTAAAGATAGCTAATTATTTGTGACATCCTAAAAGTGGAATGAATGTATATTACATTTGCATGAAATTATTTGCTGTATTTATTAATTAAATGATTCGTGGCCCCTGACTTAGAAATATTACTTCAAACTCCACTGTGTCCTGACTTTACTGGATACCTGCCATCATTTCCATGGGTCATGCTCAGGCCCCTTCCATATGATTCCTTCGGAGATACAGTTGTAACCCAGACCCCTTGCATAATGTCCAAGACGGACTCAAGGTCCAAAATGGGCCTAAGAAAAAAGCTGTGTGCAAAATTAAGAATGTAAACTATGAATTCTCTCTTCAGGAAGTTTAATTTGAAAAATAGTTGGAGCATTTTTGGCGCAGGAATTTATAACATTGATTTAAGAAAAAAATTTGAAACACTTATTCATGGAGAATCATAAAAGTCTTATCCTGTTTTTCAAAGTGAGGTGTTGACCCCATCATTCTTGTCCCTGAGTGCCTCTGCCATCACTCAACACATAAGACTCGTGCCTCTGAATTCCTAGTTATTCTTTGTCCCTTCTTGGAGAGTATGAGAGCTGTCCTTGCCGGTGGGCTATGAGCAAAAGATACACAATGGATTTTGAGAAATGTCAAATGTAAGCCTTTTGTGATGTCATAAGTTTCCTCTGTTGTAACATACAAACCATAGTTGCCAGTTTTGTTAGACACGTCCACGCAGGAAAGTGAGAGGAGAACAGATCTGCGTGTGGTCTGAACAGCTGGGAGGGAGACAGCTCTCAGGGTGAGCCAGACCCTGGCATTTGTGATGCGTTAGAGGAGTTTCACACTTCAGAGATAAGATGCGTCTGTTTATTATTTATTTTGTTATATGGAAATACAATTTGGCTGGATTGGATATTATTCAAAATTAAAGTTACAGCCCTGGCTGGTGTAGCTCAGTGGATTGAGCGCGGGCTGGGAACCAGACGATCCCGGTTCGATTCCCAGTCAGGGCACATGCCTGGGTTGCGGGCCAGGTCCCCAGTGAGGGCCATGTGAGAGGCAACCATACATTGCTGTTTCTCTCTCCCTCTCTGTCTCCCTCCCTTCTCCTCTCTCTAAAAATAAATAAATAAAATCTTAAAAAAAAATTAAAGTTACATCTGTAGTTAATAATAAGTTATTGATGACTAACCACCTCTAGTCCCATTATAATAATCATCTCATTTATTCTTCACAACACCACCTTGAGATAGGTAGTGTTATTATTTTACGTTTACCAAATGAAAAAACTGAAGCTGAGAGAAGTTAAATAACCTGCCAAGATGGTGTAGCCGGACACAAGGATTCGAACCCAGGACGTGTGGCTCCAGGGTTCATCCTCAGAGCCCCTTAGCAGTTGGAGGCACTGGCATTGAGTGCTCGTTCCCAGATTCAGTCCTCACCTTTTCGTGGCAGAGTGCCAGCCAGATCCATCTGCCTAAACCTCTTCTGACTCGGTATGGGCCACTGCTGTTCACTCACTGGCTGTTTGACCTTGGAAAGTTTATTACTTATTATCTTTTCTCAGAATAGTCCCATCTGCTCTAAAATATCAATACTATTATTTCTTGTGAGGGCTTTTATGAATATTTAATTTAATGTAATGAGATGGTGTACTCCAAGCACTTAGCACAATGGCTAACATATAGAAGAGAGCCAATAAATTGTTGATGTTATTATGTAATTTCCCCAAGGTCACACAACTAGAAAGTGATCGAGTCAGAATTCAGACCCAAGTCTGGGTGACTGGAAAACTGAAGTAAAACAGAAACACATACATACATACACTCTTTCCGTAGCAAGAGCAACAGCAGGAGCCACAAAGCAAAAGTCGTGCTTTCTCTGGACTCTGATACTGCCTTCCACCCCTAACCATACTGTTTATGATGAATAAATCACAATGTCATGTGTGCTGATGAGAAAAGTAGTATTGTTTAGTGGTAAAGGAAAACTCTAGAGGTAAGGCTTCCAAGGATTGGAATTTTAGCCCTGTACACACTGTGTGATATAAGCAAGCTATGTCATCCCTCTGGGATTCCTTACCTGTATATGAACAGTGCCGACAACAAAATAACAAATAACAGTTGTTACTTGTTAACAGCTAATAAACAGTTGTCATTTGGTTAACAACCAAACTGATAACAGTACCTATTCTGTTGGGTTATTGTGGGTAGTAAATGGTAAGTTCTGGAAATGGGACAGAATAACTCATCTAAGGATGTCATGGTCAGCAGAGGTCTTGGTTGCCTTGCAGGAAGCATGGGATGCCTGGGGCTCCCTCAGGGACTCGGGAAGGGTAAAGGCAGATCCCAGGGGGTGGACCAGGGAGCTGAATGTCCAGAGTCTTTGTAGTGACTGGTTTTGGGACCTGGCAGAATGGAAACTGTCTGTGTAGCCTGATTAAGGAATGTATGGAAAAAGTATTTCAAATCATTTTAAAACTTTCAAGCTGAGAACATATTTCAAAAATTAAAATCTATTGGAGTCCATTTACATTTGCTTTTTCATACAGTTATAAATAGTATGCTGGCATTAAAAACTCAATTTTGGTGCCAGAGACCTGAGGAAAATGAATTTGTAAATATGTCATTAATGTGTATACTCATATAAAGAAGTTATCAAAAATATCGTTTTAAATATGTAAAATTATAAAATTATAATTGATGATATAAGAATACAAAATTAAGAGCTTATGTGGATGATGTGGGAAGTCAGAGTAATTCTTAAAGCTGAAATATTTGTGGGGGATAATTGGTACAATGTTTAGCTTTTTTCACTATAAATTTTATGCTCTTTTGCTGTATATTCCCCCCAAATAATAAGATTAAAACATCTTTTAATTAAAATCTATGTTAAAAGCATAAAACATACTAAAAAGAACAAAGAAAATTAACTATGCCTAGTGTTAAACCCAACAATTATGTTGATGCTTAAGTTGCCATAAAGGTTTTTTTTTGGTATCTGATCAGGTATTCTAATTATTCGGTGTGGTAGATTCAGGCCAGACACATTAGCTCCTCATGTGCAAACCCAGGATATGTGTGCTGACACCTGAAAGTCAGTTGTTTAGAAAACTTCAGCTAAGAGTTAGAATCGAACCAAATGTTTCCACAAACATTTGTGTCTCCTTCATTTGAAAGAAACCATATGTCACGGCAGAGCTTCTATCATAGTAAGATAGCATGGATCTTTTCAGAGCATCTCAAGATCAAACTCCTAAATCCAGTGCTAAGTTATTACACACGTTAAGAATTTGGCTTTGAAAACCACACACTGACATGAAAGTAAACAAAAATTGAGTCCAAGAATGGAAAAATTGTCAGTAACACATATACCTTATTTTATAGAAAGGTAGGGTTCTTCAATGCTTTTATTTTCACGTGGCGCCTGCCAACTCTTCCTCTCCTCACTCAATCTTTATATACAAACGTGTATACACAAATGACTCACACGTGCACACACACACACTTAGAACAGGACATGCATCCTAACTCTCTGCAGGTCTCCTTAATCGCTTCTGTGGCGCTGCACCCCTGAGTGATGTGGGCATCCAGTATATTTCTCCTTCCCTTCCCCTCTCTGTGAAAATAAATAAATAAAATCTTAAAAAAGACAAAAACTATTTGTGATTTGTGGGTAGAAACACGCTGGCAGCACTTTTTTTCTTTTTTCCTTGTCTCTTCTTTCCTAACGCCTGCTTTTAGTTTATCTTGGCAGCCCATTCTGGGAGTTTTAATTAGGTACTAAGTTTGAGAAATTCAGGAAGCACTATGTACTAACTTAGAGAAGGTAAACGCATCATAAAATCCTTTGCGCATGAAATAACTCAGGTACCTGAGTACCGGTTTCTCTTCTCCCAGCCCTTGCTTGGCTGTTTAATCTGGTCTTTTAAAAACATACAAGGCAGCGGTACAAATAAAATCAGCAGGCTCTCTCCTGTAGGAGAATTTTGTCATTGGAAATAAAAGTGTCAACGCTGAGAAAAAAAATGTTATAAACAACATAAGTGGTGTTTGGGAATCATCAGCCTCTTGACTGCTTATCTGGCAATCGGCTGTCGATGTATGAATTTCTCAAAGAACCTTGCAATTAAAAAAGTTAAATTTGCTACATGGAAGAAGCCAAACAAATATTTAAGAATACTATTTTTATTTACATGGTCAGTTGTGTAGTTAAACCACTGTGCTTGCATGTGTTTATGTGCGTGTGTGTTTGTAATACATTAGACATAATTGGCAGAAACTAACTCTCTCACCATTTCTAAGCAGAAATGCAAATACGGTAGTATAGCTTTCCAATGAAGAACATTGCCTCTGCAGCCGATGGACTTGGGCTCAACCCCCAGCTCCATTTACTTACTGTTTGTGTTTTCTTGGACTTCTCTTAGCCTCAGATATCTAATCATTATGATGGGGAAAATTAAAAATCTGTAGCATTATTTTGTGAATTAAATAAACTAATAGATGTAGACCACATAGAACAGGACCTGCCATACCCTAGGTTTTTGATAAGTTATGATTTTTCTTGCTTTTGTTTTTGTTTTATGCCTAGTTTCTAACAGAAGTGGTTATTTTGCCCCCTGTCTTAGACGATAGGGCTGGTGGGAACCGACATTCTTATAAAAAGGTAAAACCGAGAGTCAGTGAGAGTTTCAGTCCTTTTTCATTTTTGCTTGATCCCTCCATAGCTGACCCTCCCTGCCCACCCCCCATAGCTGTCAGCCTGCTCTCCATCTATGAGTCTGTCTCTATTTTGCTTGTTAGTTCAATTTGTTAATTAGATTCCACATATGAGTGATTTCGTGTGGTATTTGTCGTTCTCTGATTGGCTTATTTCACTTAGCGTAATATTCTCCAGGTCTATCCATGCTATAGCAAAGGGTAAAATTTTCAAAGTCCAAGATTGAGGGATCAAGCTTACACTTTCATTTATGTAATTTTAGTTTCAGAACTGTATTGACATATTTGCAAACAAACATTTAATAAATTCTCATGTAACAAAGGGGTACCTAACTGTATTATATTAAGATTACCATATGGAAATGGACCCCTTTAAAAAGGACATCTTAGCTCAGAGCAAAATTTGATTTTTAAGTTCATTATAGGACAAAAAATATTTTTAAATATCTTTACTGGGTTGAAAAGTAACAGGCAAAAAAAAATAAAGTTAATTATTTTTGAAAAGTTGTTATTTCTCAAAATAACAGAACCTCAAATGCAATTAAAATGATCCCTTCATTATTATAATTTTCCATTTCAAAGGTATTTTAATTATGTTTGTGTCCACATTTCATGTTAAAGCCTTCAGATGTTATGCTTAAGTCATCAAATAGGCTATTTTCTACTTATAACTCAACTGTGGAACTAATTCCTATGGAATCAGGTCAGTTTCTACTTAGGGGCCCTGATGTCCGTGGTGCTCTGGCAGCAGCCAGGATCTTTACAGCAGAGAAGACTGAACATCACGTACGGAGACGGTGGCATCACTGCACTTCAACTCTGTACCGCAGTCTCTGACAGGTCTCCCTTTAACCTCCGCGCCACTGCCCGTGCACCGTGGGCCCTTGGCGGCGTAGCTTCCGCTGCGCCCCCCTGGACTGAGGAAATCTAGTAGAAATAATACACAGCACAGCCCCTGTTGTGGATTCTACTTCATCTGGTTCACGAGGGCACGCATTTATCTAGAGGGCAGTATATATGCATGCACATTTCAAGTTACACTGTGAAAAGTAATTTTTTCTCTGAATCTTGCCCACTAATGACACAATTGTATGTTGCTCTCCTGAACACTGAAACTGAAAGTATAATTACTATTTTTATAATATAATTGGTAGGATGAATTTGAATCATTTAGAAGAAGAGTAGGGTGAGAGGAAAGAGTCCAAACTGTTCCTTTTCTTCGAGATCAGTCATAAATTATAAAAATCAAGATCGTCTTTAAAATTTACTCTACAATTTTAAGACTGATTTCCGTTGCCCAAAAGAGTTTATAATAAGTACTAGAAAAGATAGAATTCACTATGTCAACGAAGTGTGTTATTTCCTCAGCAGCAAGATAAGTCAGTGCGCGTTGATTGAATAAATGAACGTGTTCTGGTTAAAATCAGTGAGTGAATGAGTGGATGAATGATTGGATAAACTTAGTGGTAAGACAGTCTACTTCCTGTTTATTATTTTTAGGAAATAATACTTATTTTAAAGTACTCTAAAAATTCATTGAAAAAATTCCTTATTTTTTCTTGTGGTAACAGTGATGAGGACTATAGTAGGATGAGGACTTTGTAGGTTATAAGGTATTGTTTATGTAGGTTTAATTCTCCTATATTTACAGAGCTTTTGGATATCATTAGATGAGAATACACAAATTATAAGCAAAAGGGCAGTTAGTACTAGTCTAAAAATAAACATTGGTCCATGTAATTGCATCCTAAATAGATAGAATATGGATTTTAAATAGAAATGAATAAAGAAAAGTACAGTGGTTTAGAAGAATTTAGTGTATTTTTTAATCCCTGTTTTCGTTTGGCTTTGATGGCAATTGTTATTTAAGGAACACCATGCACTACGTATTTGTAAACATTTAGCCTCAGCAGCAGCAACACCCAAAAGTATACTAGGTGTTTTTGCTGACGACAGAAAGCACTGGACTTGACACTCTCATGCAGATTTTTAACTATGGGAGGAAAAGTTTGAGGAAACAGGTTAAATATCCATATGAACGCAAGGCTTGGAAGTCTTAGGACGCTATGGAAGCATAATAAACTTCACTAAAGCCAGGGAACAGAAAGAAAGAAACTGGGGTGAAAGTGGCAGAGAAGAAGAGCCTTTGCCGATGGAGAAGCAAGTTCTCATTAACACAGGTACCGGCAGTCCTGCCCTCTCCTGGGGCCACTCCCCGGGAATGTATCCCTTGTGCTAAATAGAGTACTTGTGTAAACACACTCCGTAGACATTCGAAAATACTCGAACAACTGTTCTTCAGGGGTTACTATGTAATTATTTCTAGCTGTTGCATTTATTTATCTTAGTACCAATTCATAGAGCTAGTTTTTGACTTGTGTTACCTACAGTGTCTTACTTATTTCATAGCTTGAAAAAGTACATAAACAACATTTAAGAAAAATGCAAACATCAGTGGCTTTATTCAGTAAGTAGAACAACTGGAAACTTATTTCATATTATTTTGTAAATGAATAGCTGAATGTAACATTGTATCCATGGCATGTTAAAAAAAAACAACAAAAAAAAAACAAAAAGAGCGGAAAGTTGGACTTCTGAATAAACATCTTACCAAAACACTAGCTTTTGATTTAATCTGAGCTTTACTGTAGAAAGTTTTTTACTGTTTCTACAAAGCCTAGAGGAAATTACTGAACTAGAAAAGCTGAATGTTATTTTGGACTAATCTTTTAGTCATCCTAATAAGAGGGAATTATTTAGTTCTTATTTTTCATTAGTAGTCCATCTTGAACAATCAAAATCACATAGCCCACTCAAGGATATTTCAGGAAAATTGATGTGATACTTTAAAAAAGTGGTACTTAAAAAGTGAGCGCATAAATGTTTCACGTTCCGCTCCTGTTTCGTCACTCAACACTCTCAGCGTTAGGAAAGTTAGCTGAAAGTGGCCTGGAGGTGTGTAGTTCGGATGATTAGGTCTGGGGCGCTGCCAACGAAATATATGTGTGTTCTCTTTCTTTTGATATTGATATCAAATCAAATATATAAATATACGTGCAATATATAATAGTGCTGAAAATACGATATTGATGTGTTTTTACTTTTTAGGTAAAATGACCAGGGAGCAGATAACTGATTTGGTTGGGGATGGTGGAATGTACAGAAAAAGCATGTGAAGGTCATTCACACGGAGTCTGATAGGGTCGTATTACAGGGTAGGGCTGTGTTACAGTCAGAAAAAGGGTTATAAAGACAGATTTTGGTGATCTCCAGGTAATCAGCAGTTAGAAGGGAGAAAAATCAGAGAAAGTGACAGAGAACATGCAGATTAATAAGTAGTGGAAAAGGAAGATGGTACATTGTCAGGAAAGACAAAAGAGAAATGAAGTGGTTCCCGGTGCCACATGCCACAGAGCGGACGGGGAATGAGAAAAGGACACTTGGGCTGGCAGTTGAGAGTAACCTTGGAGAAAGCAATTTGAGTAGAACTGGGAGGGAGGAGGTAAAATCCCCTTGGCGAACCAGATTCTTGAGATGAGTCACTAGTAAATTGGAAGGTAGGCAGTAGGACTCAAATTTAGACAACTCTGTAAAGAAATTCAGTAAGAAAAAGAAGAGAAGACGTGAATGGCAGCGGAAGCAGTCAGCAGGAAAAAGACTGTCATAGAAGAGTGGAGGAGGTTTGTTCCGCCAGCGGCAGCGTTTTTTTCCAGTAAAGGAAGGCGATCATTGGAAAATAAAAGAATGAAGATCCGTGAAAGTAGGGATAGGGGAGCGTACTATGTCTTGGAGAAGTTGAGAAGGGGTCAAAAAGTGGCTAGAGAGGATGACCTTAGAAAGGTAGATGAACCCAACCCTTCCTGGGAGGCAGGTGGACTGAGAAGGTGCTCGGCCTGGGGGATTACTCCCTAGAGCATCACCTCCCCCATACCTGCAGGTTCACCTTGTTTGCTGTCTGGTGGCTCACTGCCTTGTGTTCACACAGCTTTGTGTATTGCTTTTTAAATCCTGCAGTTTAACTTCGCTTTGCTTATTGTCCCATCTTGACTGTAAATTCTGTGAGGGCTGAGGACATGTTTTGCCCATGCACGCGTTGCTTAATGAGCTCCCTTTTCACACTATCCCCGAACGTATTTCACTAGCATCAATCCCCGTGCTACCAGGGGAAAGGCTTGCAGCCCAGCCTGTTCATTAGAGTAGGTACCGCAGGCTAATTAGCTACCCAGGTTAACCTCAAAAGGTGTTTCTAAAACAAATCGTTAATTTCAAATGACTGGGAAAGGTTATGAAATCAGACTTTTTTTTTTTCTGGCTAAAAAAAAACAAAAAACTTATGATATAACAAAACACAACTTAGAGCTCAGAAGTGGATACTTCCAAGCCCAGATAAAAATTTTAATCATAATTCATTGTGGAAAGTGGAAACATTTTACTGAAAAGAAAATACTTACAAAAAGACAAACATTTGCAAGGCAAATGTTTGCTAAATCCAGTGGTTTATACCACTGTTTATATCAGCCAAATAAAATTAGGTGATATCTTTAACTTTTTGTCTGATCTATACTCTAAACACAGATCCCTTGGTTAGAATAGTTAAATTATGTTTTCTGTTTCTTTCTTAGCAAAAGTAGTTCTAAGCAAAAGTTAAAAAGGAAAGGTTGTCTTGGCCTCTGATTTAGAAAACATAGTAAATATGTTTCTATTTGTTTATAGAAAATCTGTTACTATTTGTTTTACGTTGCTACTAATCCACTCTCTTTACTTTTTATATAAATGATCATCTTTGAAAAAAAAATAGAGCTCCATAGACACAAAACGATTGTGGCTACTGTTTTCATGGTTTTAGACCCAATATTATATTTAAACTGAAATTTTATATCTGTTTAAGCCTCTAAATTATGTAAAGCTATAAAGTTTATAATGTATGCCACTTGATTTCATTCCTCCTGAAAATATTTGGTTTTATTTCAATTAACAAACCAGTAGGGAAGGGAAAAATTGAGGGGCGAAACAAGATATTTAAATAAGTAAAATGTGGCAAGTGACAACTTTTCATCAATTTTTCATATTTTTATCACTATTATCCAAAAGTAATTTAAAACAGATTGAATGTGACTATTGTGCAGTTGCACAAACATCTTATTTTCTCCTGAAAGCGGCCAGGAAAGCATGAGAAGGAGTTAATTTCATTGGAATTATAAATTGAAGCACGATTTTTCCCGGATCCACCTCCTCAAATGACTCTTCGGTCTAGACTCTGCGCTTCAGCCTCCCTGGAGTTTTTTACATGCATCTCACGGTGCCACACTTGTACTTCTCATCATTCTGCCTTCTCATAAAAGCCTTCCCACTCTTGTTTTCTTAATTAACGACTACCTGTCCTTCTAGACTCAATCCCAGTGACAGCTCCTCTGCCGAGCCGCCCTTGGTCTTTCCATTCCCCAGACGCTGGGAGGTGGCCCCATAGAACCCTGCTACACTGGTTTCTATTGTAATTGCTACCTAGATTTCAAGCCTCAGGGATGCAGCAGGCACTGGGAACCTTAGCTCTGTACCTGTAGTGGCTACACCATGGTGGAAATGCTCACCTAGTATAGCTCGACTGACTGCATGCACAAAATAGCTGGGTGTTAAAATGATTCTCAAGTTTTTGCTCCTATAGAAATTTTTATCTGTTTTTCAGGCATAAATTTCATATTATTTACTATTATTACTCCAGCACAGGGAACTTATTTGGGTGCTCAAGACATGTTTATTGAGGGAAGGAATGAGCAAATAACTAAATGAAACTATTGAAAAGAACAGCACTCAATTCCTGCCCACATGTCTGAGAGGAAAAATAGCATCGTGATTTGGAAGTGGGACATCCGAGCCAGACTTCCTCTGTTGCCAGGTCGACCTCATCCTACAGCCTGAAAGTTGGCAAGAACATTGCTTGGCCTATAGTGTGAATGCAAGGTTTAAGTGAGTGTGAGTGTGCGATCGCATGGGGCGGTGCCTGTGTCGAGTTTCAGTTTGCTTTACACATTTAAATGGCAAGGATTATGTGCTTACGATATACATGTTTAAATTTTTGACTAAACTAAGAATTAGAGAGTGACTATAATTTGATGTTGATTGCAAAGGAAGCAAAATATTTTAAACTTTGGCCTTTGACTATGCATTTGATAATCCTGGAAATTGAGACAAAATCCACATTTTAGTTCTAGCATAAAATACGTGCACATTATTTAAGGTATCATGAAGTATAAAAACAATTAAGTTGTATAAGATTGTAGAATTGACCTTTTCTTTCAGATGTTATTTTCTTTCATTGTCAAATGAGCATTCCGTTAGAAAAATGCAGTCATTAATTAGTGACCAGATGACAGGATACTGCTAGGCTAGCCATGTTATTAGATGCAGTCCACAATTTAGACTAATATACTGACTATAAGTATTCGCCGATTCTTTTAAAAAGTATGAATTTCAGAAGTAATTTAATATGAAAATTTTCCACTATATGTACTTTGTTTCCAAGAATTATTTAATCTGCTTCCAGCTGATTTCAATATTCAAATAGATTTAATCAAAAGCACAGAGTGGAAAAGCAGCACAAGATATCACGCATTGCCGCCATGTGTTGGCTTGATTCCCCCCAGGACACAAGGGAGTCACCGTGGAGCTTGTTCTTTAGCATAGTACCTGCTGCCCAGGTGAACTGACGGACAGCCATAGCAGGAGTGGCCGTTGTGGCTCTGCAGCGAACGGAAGTACAAAGAAGAGCCTGCTTTTTAAATTTTTTTAAACACATACAAAGTTGCATCTGACCTCATTTCCTGACACTGTGTTGTCGTGGGGGAAGCCAGAGCCCTGACTGGTGTGCAGTGGGGACTGTGCTTTCATTCGAGTCACACACCTAGTGAGCCGGTGCAGCAGCACAGCAGAGGCCGGTGATCGTCCTGAGGCAAGCATCCGTTTCCATGTGTGTTTTTTTTAACTCTTTTCTGATTCATTCAAATGTGTGCTGAAGCAACAGTCTCCTGGCTTGTATTTTATTATACTCAGATGCAATTTTTATAGTCTCAAACTAAAATAAACAAATATCCCAGCACACGTTTTACATATAAAGACTGCCCAGAGAATTCATTACTTTGTTCTCTTCTGAGACTGAGTGGAAACAGTGTCGTTCTCAGTTTTTATGTACCACCAACAGCATTAAACTTTTGTGAGTTAAGTATGTTACTCCTTTATACAATATCTTGATCAGTATCTGCTCCTTAAAAGAAACAACTGAATCCTAGAATGTAATATATATGGAGGCAAGAATGCTACTTAGTAATCCAGGTTTGTCTAACAAAGGACCCCCTTAAAAAGTGTCCTGGTTTTAGGTGGTATAAAGATATTTCTTCCCTTTTTTCTGTAATTCCTAAGAGTTGGATGTTTAGCTGTTAATGATACCTGTTCTAGGAGAAGTAGAGTCCCTAAAAGGGCATATATCCACCTTGAAAATGGAAATTAATTATGTGGAATAAAATACTATTACTATATTTCTTAGGACATTAACTTTATAATAGTAATGATTTATTTCTAGTTTTTAAAATTATATAGTATAAGCATGTTTGTTCCCTGTCCCAAAGGAGGCTGTGTATGTACGTCTGTATGTATTGCATGTCTGTGTGTGTTCTTACAGTGCTCCAAATATGTTTTAATTCAGAGTCGTACATCTCCCCTGTGATACTGCCAAGCTTAGAACCCCAAACGTAGTGAGTCCTGTGGTGGAGGGACAGCCCAGGGGTGAGAAGACTGGGTTCTATTGCCAGATTCACCGTTTACCATTGATGTGAGTTTGGGGCTCCATTGTCCACATTTCCTAAGCAGAGATCACACCGTCCTGAATGACAGAGTGTGTCTTGCCTGTCCCCCCTGAGCTGCTGGGAGAATGTAATTGTGGAGGCCCCCAGGATTGGTCGCTGTAGTTGGTGGTCTTATTTACCGTCCTTAAAGGTGACACAGGGAAGAGGGCTGGCCAATTGTCAGCAGCCTTGACTGTAGTCAAGACCCCTTCTGTTCACTGGTCCCATGATCCGTGGCCAACATTGCACATCCCAAAGCTTCCCTCTCAACTAAGGTAGCCGACATCTGCCTTGATGACTTCCAATGACTGTTGTGAGGATTTTAGAACATCGCGATGTGTAACATAAGCAAACACGGTGGCGGTTTTCCCATACTGTCTGTGGTCCTAGGGCCCGGTCGGAGAGGCAGTCTTGGAGGAGCAGGAAGGATCCCAGGGAGCACAGGTTGGGGTGGGGGGATGCTTGGGGGTCCCTTTTGTGTCAGTCGTGTGATAACTGGGGTTCTGAGAGTGTGTGTGTTCTTTTTTTAGGGGGGTGGACAGAAAAAGAATATGTAGGAAAGTGTCAGAGAAATTAAATCTCCCAAGGCATTTTCCATTTTCGCACTTTATTCCTGTTTCCTTGTGTTGCCACTCCCACGGTGATTCCTGGTTACAGAGCGGCCTGTGAGTGAGCGCGGTCACTGATCAGAAAGACCTCAGCTTCACCGAGAACGCACGAAATGGTCAAAGCGGTGCGATTCGAAGTCAGAAATAGGTTGGCCCGTGTCGTGCATTGTCAGTGTGTCAGGACATGGATGGTGGCAGAGGAACGAGGACTCATATTGCAGTTAGAAATATGTGGCTCCCTAGGGTCTGTGGAACAGAAACCACTTCAGAAGTTAAAGAAATGAAGATGGAGGTGTGAGAATGTGTGTGTGTGTGCATAAATTAAGGAATGAGTGTTTTTGCGGGTGATATTTAAGAAAAAAATGGATTTGTTTGCTTTAGAATATTAAATTTCATACCACATCAATGAGGACAGCTTCTGGCATCCCATGAAGAGTCAAAATATGTATAGAGGAAGAATTATTAAAATTAAAAAACAGATTGTGATTCAAGGAACTTTAAAATCATATACAAGTTTATTCACTACTTATAAATGTAATTTTCTTTGATTCTTGATGTTTTTTGTAGAGATTCTTTCAACTTATTCATATTTAAACATAGATGTATTGATGAAGATAGTAAGTATGATGTTTAATTACTGCCTTCTAAAGAATTGCATAGCCTGACTTATGAAAAAAAAAAAGACAAATGAATAAAGAGGAGGAAAGTAGAGTTGAAAATTACCTTTTGGGATTTAAGTGACTCGTTAGAATAAAGAATAGAAAAGACAACAAAAGCTATTGAAAAAGAATGTATCTCATTCACTTTTAAATATCCAAGTTGAATTACTTTTCTTCCTAAATAGGTATCTTTCCTTTGCTCTTAGGAATGAAGAGAATGACTTGAGATGTCTAAGTGATGGCATTAAATTTTTCTCTTTTATTCATTCTAATAGAACATATTTTGCATCTTTTCTGATTATGGGTTGCATAAGAAAGCACTGGTTCAGCTGTCCTTTCCAGCAAAGGAATGCGGTGACCCATGTGGGTTAACTTCTGAATTATAAAAGATATCATCTGGTTTTTAAACTAACGCTATAGAAAGATATCAGTTGCTTACAAGTAAGTACCTTAACGGATATCTTGTATTAGTTAATTTCCCCTGAAGGGAAAACAGCTTGACCCTTTAAAAACTACATTTGGTGTTTATGAACAAAGACTAATTACTGTCCTGGAGAGTAAAACCTTATATTTGCAGAATAACACATTTTAAACTTGACCACCTGTTCTACCATTTGACATCATCTGCATGTATAAGCAAGAAGTGGCTTTGCTTCCTTCTTAGTCGACACTAGCAGGAGCTAAAGATGTTTTGACCTAGTCACGGGGCCAGGATGAGTGGCATCGAAAGTTCCAGATATTTGATTTACCAGGAGAATCCAACCCAACTTCTTGGGAAGAGATTGCTGAACAAATTTCAAAAATTTTCTCCATGTCTCATGTACTTTTTTATTTACAATACCATTCAGTCAAAATTTTCAGCGAGTATTTATCATGAAATGCGTAGTTGGTTTCTGGTTGTCTCTGTCGGAAAGGTTAAACGAGCGGCTGTCTGGGAGGGGAAAAAAAAAAGAATCGCCTTGATTTATTATGTCTGCTGATTTCTGTAGTAGAAATACTGACACCATGACTGTTTTCAAGCAGCCAGTCGGAGGTCACTGAAGTGGAGGTGAGGGACGATAGGTACAATCAGCTAGTACCAGCCAGCAAGGCCGGTTTCAGCACACCCCCGGAGGGTCTGCGTTACAGAGTCCCAACGTGTTCCTTCTAGATTTGAGGGAGGCGTGAAGTGGAAGGTACAGGGTGGCTCTAGACTACCAGCACTAGTGAATGCAGTGCTCCATGGAGCCTAGCTGTGGGCTCCAGGCCCCTTCTACTCAAACACAAGTTCCTCGGTGATCCTCGGTGAATTAAAAAGCTAGAAGAGGGTTCAGACAGTTAGTAAATCATCCCTGTTTCCCAACACCCACCTTTGCTTCGTTTGCAGTCACCGGACTCATGCTATAAAGCTCAAAGCAGAATAACACTGCGAGTATATTCCCAAGAGAGATTTAGAAAATTATAATCTTACTGCCTCTTGAAAATATTGGCCTTTTTCCTCCTTGTTCAGCTTCTCCCTGGATACCTGCCTGTCAAGTTTTCAGTAGATTCTTTGGGCTTCGTCATGGCAACCAAGCACCTTGGCCAGCGTTCTGATGATTTCCAAATGTTTAATTATCTCTCGTTTTCAATATGCTTATTCTATCACTTTCCTTAGGATGTTCACCCTACTACTTCTTGAGCAGGTCCTTGTCCTGCACTTATAATCAGATTAGTGTTCCATTATTTCTCCCCTCCTCCAGTATTTTTCACATTTATTTGAAGCAAAGGCAGCACCCATGTTATACACTAATATAATAAAACTGTAACAAAAGCCCTATACCCAAACCCTGGTGATTATAATAAATGATAGCCAAAAATAGTACACCCATCCAGTAATGAGCTGCGGTAATATTAATACACATTTAAAAAATTGTAATGGATAGAATCCAGTATAATCCAATGGCTTATTCCATGTAGGTCGGTCACACGTCCTGGGGCCTCCTCCTCTTCCTCCATTCCCGATCCCTGTGTATCCTTCGAGACTCATCTCAGGGATCTCCCTTCTGAATCTCCCTTTCTGCAGCGTCTTCTTTAATTAGCCTCCTCTGCTCCCAGACCTAATTACAGGCTCTGCTCTGGTTCTGCTTGGGGCTTCCTTAGCTATCAGTTGACCCTTTTTGGACATTTATTATAATTCCCGGTATTTTCCTTCCAAAATTTTACTGAAGAAATTTCAAACCCAGCAGAATTTCAATGCCGGTGTCATAAATACCCACAGGCCTTTTAAGTGCATTTGCCAAGTAGATTTATGCTTTCATACACATTTCTTTTTCTGAATTCACTCCTTTTATTAGACAGCCTTTCCTAGCAAAAGAGCTTGCTGCCTTCAGATTAAGTATACTCAGTCCTTTTTGGAGGTTTACATCTTGATATGTTCACTCATCAAATATCTGTTAAACTGGCTACTATTTTAAGAGACTCTGAAGTTGAGCCTTGAAGGTTTCAGTGAGTAGGTAGCTTGACTGTGGAATATGTATGTAACTGAGGGTGGTTGGATTGTAAGGAGAGGATACAATGGTAACAATGTTAAGTGGAGAAAGGAACCCGGGAAAGCACCGGGCATTCATCCATTCATCGACTCAGGCTTTCAGTCACCGAGTGCTTTGTCTGTTCTACACCAGGCACTACCAGGAGCTCTTAGTGCTCACAGACGAGGCCTCTTACCTTTACTGCTCCGGTCACACGTGTGAGATTCATCAGAGATTGCAGTGGAATATGCTCATTGATGCCCGGGTCCTATGGAAACGGGAGAGGAGAGCAGGCCAGGCCAGGCTTCCTGAGCAGTTTCAGTTGATGCTTGGGTAGTAATTTGAAGGATAAGGGTAGGAGAGAAAGCACATTTGAGACTGAAGCGTCAGTATATTTCAAGTCAAAGAAGCATGGAAAAAAAAAAGTAAGGGATGTTCCAGGAACTGTTAGCAGTTTGGTGTAACTGGAGTGGCAGTTGCCAAGGGGCATTTGTGAGGAAAGGAAACACTCGGGGCTGCAGGCTAAGGCTCAGTGAGGGGGGACTTTCTGAGTTCAGCTGAAACGTTGACTCCCTGAACGCTGTGGGGAACGATTGAATGATTCATGTGGGGTAGTGATAAATAGCAGGTCTGTGTTAAAGTAAACTTATCCTGAAAAAGACTGTGAAAAGGACAGATCTTAGTATTTTTAATTTGGGCAGACGACATACTGCTCTAATGGGGGCTAACTGAAAGAATGAAAGTGATTCAATGGCAGGGTTAGGTAATTGGTGTGCATTTAATAAATCAATCAAATTGTTACCTCAACTACTATATCTTACCCAAGAACCAGCTTTATTTTATTTCAGACATTTTCTCCTAAGATAACTGATATATAAGTCTTTAAAAAAAAATTGTGTTGTTTACAGCATGGAGTTAGTAGTCCCTACAGCTAATATTGCAGAGGGAAAGAGAGAGACAGAGAGAGAGAGACAGAGAGAGAGAGAGAGAGACAGAGGGGAGGGGAGGGGAGGAGAGGGAGGGGAACATAGAAAGAAAGACACAAATTGAAAAGGAGAAGGCGCAGCTATAATTAGACATCTAGTTCTTCAGGGTACGGGTTGTCATTTAAATTATTTTATTTCTTGCTGCAAAACTGTTGAGTAAGTGAATAGGAATTAATCAATGAAAACATAACAGTGATTCTGGAGATTTTATAATTGATGTAATGTTTTTGTTTATGGGACCAATTAGGCCTGATTGAGTTGCAGATGGCATCAGCTCTGACAAAGCAGCCTTTGCTACATTGCAGTGTCCTGCTTGCAGGGTGCTGAGGCGCTGCAGGATCAAAGGGCTTCCGCCTGCCTCGGAGATAGTACTGATGGGGTCACCGGTACAGAGGGTCCAAGTCTGTGTGATAGGGATTCCAAAAATTTACCTAGCTGTGTTCAAAATATCCCATCGTGTTTGGTTTAAACGCCTGCAGACAAGCAAAAGTTAATGCCACAAATGAGTAAATAAACTTGATTTCTGAAGGCCGTGTTATTAAATAGGCTTTCATGTAGACCAGGGTTTCTTATCTACACTATTGATTGACATTTTGGACCTGATAAATATTTGTTGTGGGGGACTGTCCTGTGCCTTGCGTGTAGGATGCTTAGCAGCACCCCTGGCCTCTGCCCACTGGCAGCTCCCCCTTCAGCCTTGAGTTCTTAACAGCCACATGTGTCTCCAGATATTGCCCAATGGCCCCTAGTGGGCAAACAAACAAAAATAGTTAACCTTCTTATGGGCTAATTGCATTTATTCTTTTCTCAAATATATGTATCTATATATAAATATAGACAAAGATGTAGATATGTTTTGGCATTTTGCTTGAGTGCTCAAATTTAGAGAATATTTCATAGCATGAATAAATCTGAACTATCTGTGGAACTGTCGATAATTTAATATATGTGAGATTTTAATATTTAAAAAATTAATGAACAGAGAAAGAAAATTGAATTACAGAAATGTGTATCAAATAGATGAAATCCCTTCACAAATTATATATTTTTACATAATAATAGCAGAATTAGGGTTAAATCTGTAAGAATATAACCAAAAGATAGTTGGTCCTTTTTACTCATGGTTTACAATATGGGAATTATACATTGTTTTAGAATTTCAGTTTTATCTGCAAATTTAATACATTTCCACTTTTGAAATGTTATTACTAGTATCTGAAAATAGTATTGAGTTACAAATTTAAATTGTTATAGGAATATATATGTACCTTACACAAGCCTAATCTTTATTCTAAAATGTTAACCACTCAATGTTAAGTTTATAGACTGAGCCACAAGATACCATGGTAAAGGGATTGAAGTAAGCATTTAGAAGGGACATTCAACTATTATTAAATTGAATAGCGGTATTAGAATTTTTCTAGTTAAATTCATAGAAGATCAGTAAGTTTCCAAGAGGAAGAGGAAGAAGGTGGTAGATAACTAATCCAATGAAATTAATTTGTCTTAGCCCAGCATTAAACTATTTCTAACGTTTTTCCCACTAAGCTTTTACTGAGCACTGGCCTTCTATGAGGCATTGTGGTGCCATGCTAGGAACTTACCTGATTTTACTCATTCTGTAAAACGGTCCACTGAATCATTGATAGTTCTGTTTTAGAGATAAGAAAGCTAAGAAATGCTTAAATACAAGCCATATAGTTGGTCAATATCAGAACCCCAGAGATTGAGCCTGAATACTACAGTCCTTTCTTTACTGGATATATTCAACAAGTACCTGCAATGTACCAGGGACTTTGCAACAAGGAAAACATTGTATTTCTTAGATGTCAGTTCCTGCCCTAGTGCAGATAACAGCCTTCATCAGATCATCTTCACATCTAATTCTTTTTTATACTTTGTATCAATCATAATGAGGAATGAGATTTATCCATCATATAGCCGATGGACCCAGGAACATAACCTGTGAGTTGATACAGTAGCCATGTTCCATCAAAACCTTTCCATAAGAAGAGTATCTGTCAGGTGAACTTTCTGTTCCCACTATATATTATAAAGTCAAGATATCCTTATTCTTCGTGCTCAACTCTCAGAATAGAGTTCCTTCTTTCTCTAATTCGATCACTTCAGTTATGTGATTGATAGAGATTGTAATACCATCTTTGTTTTGCAGTGCCTGCATCTTTTATGTTTAAAATTCCTTCAGATGAGTGACATCTGTGTACAATGTAGCTATAGTGAGACTTACAATAACTTGGTGTTTTTGTTATCTCAGCAAGAGATCACTTGCAAGGAGACAATGTATCCTTTGTGATTTCTAGTGAAACACTGCATGCCTTTTCCATGTCTAGCATATGTGCGGCGTGGCAGAGGTCAGGGAGGATAGATCCATTGCATGACTGCCATCACTCCAGAAACCCACCACCAGTCAGAATTGATGTGGAAATGGAAACCTGCCTGACACCCAAAATGATATATTAATCAGATACGTTCTCTGAATTGTAAAACAAAGTCTTGAACTACACTATATATTTATGGCCCAAATTGACCCATTAGTGAACAGATTTAATTGAAAGTAAAAATGTATCATCAAAAACATTTTCTGTGGAACATATTTATAGACTATTCTGCAAATCTAGTCCTGCCAATAGAATTGATCTTCACATAAAATATTTTAAACTAGTAAGTCTCCAACCTGGGGAAAAAGTCAGTTGCAGTGAGAGAGATTATAGCAGAGAGTAGATTTGTTATTACAACAGTGAAAAGTAATCCGATTTATTCTGTGCTTTGTTTTGCCTGCCTGCCTTTCTCTCTCTCTCTCTCTTTCTCTCTCTCTCCTGTCTGTCTGTCTGTCTGTCTTTCTCTCTCTCTTATAACCACTTTTGAGGTTTTAAGTGAAGATCCAGGGCAGTCCATGTGAGGACCTTGGTTACAAATGTGCTAGGAGCTCCATGGAAAGAGACTGCTTTGCCTGAATGCTGAACTGTCTTCCATCACCATGAGCTCAGCCGTTTATAACTGGCCTTTCTTTGGGGAAGCTCTTCAGATGATCCCAGCCACTGAATCTGCATACCACCAAACACAGGGTGTCTGCAGGTGGCATTGAACTATGTTAGAGTTTGAAATATACACAGGTCATATATTTAGACGATTTACCACTGGTAAATATATTTTCAGATGAATTTCCTAAAGAGTTATCCAAAACTCACTTGTTTAGCAGTTTGTAAATTTTGAAAGTAAAACAGATATGCAGCCTAAACACATTTTTTGACAACTTTTGAAATTTTTAGTCTCTTTTGTTACTTAGTTAGCTAAGTGAAAAATTATTATGTGACTTAATTTTTCTCTTTAAGTTCCAGCGAACAGATAAAATGGTTGAATGCACTATTTCCATATTGCTGCACTACAAGGCAAAACTGCTCATATATCAATACTCTCATTCATTCTCTCTCCGAAGTCTTACAGGCTTTCATTTTCAAATTGTGATATCTCAAATTGGATGAGTATAACTGAATCTTTAAGCACAGTTTATCTTCCCTAATAGAGAACTTGCTAAAAAAGATGCAATAGCGGGTAAGTTGGTGATGTTAAGCAGTTTTTTTTTCCAAAAAAAATCTAGTTTCCGAAAATAGCGTTAAGGAGTGTTTGATTAATTTTACTTTGTCTTAAGAACAGTTTGGGGACAACTGATAGAGCCTTGAGGTTAGTATAACAGAACTACATTATTTTAAATACACAACTCTGTTAAACATCTTTCAAAAGGCTGAAGGTTCATGCAGTTTTGTTTTCCTCCCAGAATTCCAAGATAGTTTCCAGGGACCTTTTCTCATTTGAGATTTTCTATTAGCTTAAAAAGGGGAAGATAGCTCTGTACCTGTGTGTGTATATGTGTGTGTGTGTATGAGCGTGATTTGTGTGTTTGTGGATGGGGGGAGTAAAGGGGGAGATAAATTTTTGGACTCAGAGATATAAAGGAATCTTTCAGAAGCATAAACAAGGCGGCCTGTGTCAAGGCAAACTGTCAAAGGATGCTGAATTTGCAGCAACCTAGGAGGAAGGCAAGACTGACAATCCATGAACCTTCATTGCTTTATCTGCCCAATTAGGTGTTGATGTAACACTATTTCTAAATTCTATTCTAAGATTCCACAGTTTGGTAACCGCAAAATGAAAACTGCAGAAAAAGAAGAGTCGTCTCAGTGATCCCAGTGGCGCTGAAAGCTGTTAACTAGGCTTGTGATCCAGGCCAGAGGGTTTGTTGCTATTTGAATATTGAGTAACAGCCTTTCAACTTTGTATTTAATTATAATCAGAAATTGTCTCATTTGGATCTTAAAGACCAAGATATATCTTATTTCAAGACATAATTTTTAGAGAAAGTACATGTTTTTTATCAGGTGTCATTTTTACCAGTTGATTTTTATAGCACTTAATTTTATTCCATTTCAATCTATTTTTCTTTTTGTTTTGCTGTGTGAGTCATCTTGCTGCACTCTGCAGAGTATAATGTAATATCCTCAGCACCTAATAAGCTGGCAGATACCATTTCCATTTGAATGTGGATGCTATGGAAAATTTAACTGAATTAAGCTATAATGCTTCACTTTCTTTTAAGTGGTCCGTGTTGGAAGATTAATGAAGAAATCTTTTCAGTTTATTGTTACGTTTTGAAAATGTAGCAATCTGATGCTTTGAGAGGATAGGTTATGACAGGTGCAAGACTGAAATCTAAATACGTAGGCAGAATGAAGAAACAAATATCACAGCCAATTAGGAAGGGGAGCAGGTTTTTGAACGTCATAGTCATCCTTTATTGTTTCATTATTCATTATGTAAATGAGGGACATCAAAATCATTGCTTGCTAATTAGTTATTAGGGATGGTGAATTAAGACAGATTTTCTTTAGATACCATCTCATTTGCCCTTAATTAACAGTCAAGTAATAGTTTTTGGAATATTAGGCATTACTAGTCTGATGTAGCAAAGATAGACTAAAATGATAGTGTTCATATTTTTATAGTAAACTTGAAGATGTGTTAAATATTTGCTTGAAGTAATTGATACTTTAGTTCTAACAAGAAAATATATTAGACAGTTTATATTTGCTTCTAGTGATTTGGTTGATTTAGGAAAAGTAATGATTTAATGCAAAACGCAATGTTTATATACTTATAAATAAATTTTAAAGGATGATTTCAAACATATACAGAAGTGGAACGAATAATATAATGTAGCATAATGTCAAAATTTTTCTCGGGGGTGTGTGGGCTTGTATTTTAAAGCAAATCCTAAATGACATATAATTTCTTGTGAAAATGCTTTAATGTGCATCTTTTACATATAAAGATATTTTTTAAAAAATGGGGATCCTTATCTTTTCTTCTTTAGAAACATTTAAGTTTAAATATAATTATAAATCAGAAGAGAACAGTCCGGTTACAGAAAGAGCAGTTATAAAATCACCTCTTATTTTTAAATTACCATGTATAATGATTTTTTCTTTGCAAATTATCCAATTTGTAGAATTCTAATGAAAGACAGTTTTATATTTACTTCATTTATTGTTCAAGAGGAGGTGGCTGGATAGAGAAAGGCCACTTTCATTTTCATTTGCTGGGCAGTGGGCACGTGTGATGACCTGGGGATGACAAGATGCTCCGGGGCGTCTTCGGCTGGAAGTCATCTGTCCCACTCTGTGTGATCGGTGTCAGCCACCAGCGTCTCCCAGCAGCTCTGCACGTGGTCACTCCCCAGCTTAATATAAATTGTTAAGTAGCTGCACTACACTAGCTTAAGCCTGTGAGCTGACAGATACGCCCTGGCACTTCCCTTACATGCCACGACCACTCAAACCAGGGTGTGAACTTGGAGTCAAAGGAAGCCGGCTGAAAATGGGCAGAGATGATTGCTGGGAAAGTGAAATTGATGTATTGACTGTGGAATAATCTAGATAAAACTTACCAAATAAGAATGAAGTATGCAGTGTGTACCTGAACGTGGAAAAATGATTGGAGAAGTGCAGGAGGGCTTCAGGGGTGTTGGGCCTGCTACCTGGGCAGCGTGCCGCCCCCGTGCGCCCCCCACCCTCAGCTTCTCTGTCGTCCTGGGTCGCGAGAGGACTTGTCAAGTGGGAGCAACTGTTTTTCCCAAGGACAGAGAAGAACTGACTTCATCCTGTTATTTCTCGGAACACGTCTATTACTACTTCTTGTTTATGTGAAAAAGAAGATAGCTTTTCACACGTGGACGTTGGAAGGGGTGGAGGGTTTTAGCTCCTTTTGAGAGTAGTCGTATTCAGCGGGGAATAAAGACGGGTTTGCTCCACATTTTTTTTTTCTTCCTCAGCTAAACCATCAATGCCACAAGTCTCCTTTTGGCAACTTGTTTCTAGCTCTTCTGACAATGACGTGTAGAGAATTGAAGGTTAATTTCATTGAAATCATAAATGCACGGCCATCTGTAGATGATCAGTTAGTCAAGATAAACACCACTGATTACTGTTGAATTATGCATTAAAGTATTTACAACATCCTGGGTAATGAATTCATGAACGTAAACAATACTTATTTAATAATAGAAACCTATTACTTAAATTTCCATACATTTCTCGAATCCTGAAAGGATTTTTTTCCCAACTGGTTGGTACTGTTGTGTAATTGAAGAAGTACGGGCAGTGCCTTCTGAGCCCCATGTATTTCCCTTTAGACTTCAGGAGATCCAGGTTTGGATATCAGCCCCTTGTTTCCAGGAGAAGTTTTTACATATTTTTATATTCCTGCCACAGGACACATCAGTATTCTCCTAAGTTAATAGTTTGAAGTCTCGTACGAAATCTTGTTTTTAAAAGGAAACTAAAAATTTCAGAAACAGTCTTTAAATTGATTAAAATATTTAAAATTTAAAAATGTAGGTTTTTCCTTATAACTCTTTTCTGTCACATTGTTCAGATATGTACAAATAGTCGACCCAGCTGTCTTAGAAAATATTCTCACATGTTGTTTTCAAGGAATATGAATGGAAGGGCATGTTTACTGTCTATCTCTACTATTTCAGTCTTTGTTTAATACTGTGAAATAGTTCTGCCTTTCTAGTTGGAATCTCTTAAAGAGAGATTCTTTGAAAGTGCTCTTGTTGTTTGTGGTTCATATCTGAAATACGAAGTTGTTTCAGACGCAGAATGAAATGTCTGTGGTGGCTAAGACTTGCTGACTAACAGTTGTTGGAAGCTTTCCATTTGTCAAATTGTCATGTAGGTGATCATATATTAGATCGAGCCGAGAGGTGAGCCAGTGCCAAGGAATTGAAATAACATTTTGTTGGCAAATAGTGTGTTTTGGGGAACAGGGGCTTGTTGTGAAAGATTCAGAAGTATCACGTTATTTGCCCAAGCCCATCTCTTAGCAGATGGTCTGAAGAACCAGGACTCTGCCCCTGTGCCTGGAAGTCCCTGTGCTGACTCGGTTCCCCATCTTCTCCTGGGTGTTTCCCTTTTCCTCAGTTCCTCTTTTCCTTTGTCTTCCCTTTTCCCCTCCACTCAAAATGTGATAGGGAGCAGGGGCTGTGGCTGGTGATTCACATGCCAACTTCCTACTACTTTAGTTATAAAACCCCCAAACTGTGGTGTCTTCCTTTTTAACGAGGCGACATTTTGCTATGCTTAGTACATTATGCTTGAGTATGATGTTTTCCCCACTAAATTGGCTGGGCCCTTGTTCTCATGTGGGCCTTTGATTCTGGATTGATTTGAAAACTGCGTCCCTGCTGCTCTCCTGCTAGACCATCTGCAGAGACCTGAACCTCTAGATGGTGGAGAAGAGGGAGTGTAGCTGGGTTTTAAATGGTTATAGAGCCCAAGTTAAGAAGTTCAAACTTGACACTTGAACTTATCAGCCGTGTAACTGTTAGCTAATTGCTTAACTTGCTTCACTTTCAGTTTCTTTATCGTTTGTGGGTAATAATAGGCCTACTGAAAGAGGGTTTAAATAAGCAAATATATGAAGCACTTAGAACAGTGCTTAGCACACATTATATGACCGGAAATGTTACTTGTCATTAGGTGTCCAGTGACAAATGATTGATGGAATTAAAGCTATGTTGTGACATACCTCAGTGTATTTGGAGGTCACTCGTGATTCAGAATCTTTGGCACTTGTTTAAAAATTTTTAACATTGAATTAGTTATTTTCTACAGTGCCCTAATTTCTTTTACAATGAGAACTATTATTACATTGGTTAATGTATTGTTTGATAAAATGTACAGCTGTCATATTCTGGCCACAAGGACAGGGAATTAAGATTATTTCATCTATTTTTGCTATTCAAATGAGATGTCGTGGTACACTTGTTTGTAGAATATTTATCAGTTTTAACTGTTTTGGTCTATGATAGCTAAACTCACATTTTACTACTGTGAAATAGGTATAGAATACAAACATGTTTTTAATGCTGTTACCTCTCTGAATGTATTTAAATATTTAATAGTGTAAGCCTCCCTGCTATTTGCATAATAACTAAACAGCTTTTTGCAGATCCCTTTTAAACGCACCTACATATCATTGCTTCTTCCTCTAAAAGATTTCCTCTTTGAAAATGTTCAAAACTTTTACATTCCCATTATCAAGAAACCCTTCCTAATACACATTATTGCTGTAAGTTTGTGGTAGACCTACTACTGTATCAGCTATGTTTTGATTTATAATTGTTTATCCTGCATATTTAACATATACTGAATAACTTAAAACCAGGTTGGAAACATAGCAATTACATATAACGACTTGTTTTATAGGAGGTTACCACTGTCATTTCTGATAATTAATCTTGGGTTTTTCTGCTGAAGACTATATAGTAAATTAACAGGATGTACACTGAAGCAGGAATCCTATACACGTAGCCCTCTGCTAAGCTGTGAGCATGGTTATTTATGAAAAATGTTTATCAAAGTATCCGATCTTTTGCCAGCCAGTGGTCATAATATTGGGTAATTACAGTATTCTCCTGTGCGATAGAACCACCTGTGGATGCATAGTAACTTGTGTTGGAGGCTCGAATGTTAAAATTATTTCAGATTTTCTTTCAAGCTATTGTTTTGATTGTACTTTATATTTTTGGCAAGATGTAGTTTCCTTCTCTGGGACCATTCCAAATTGCTCAGACTTGTCTTTATTACATTTAGTGGAACACAGATTTTCTAACTGACATTTTAATAATTGCTACAATAAGCAGTGAAGAAACAGGAGATTGCAGTAGGATTGTTGAGGATTTTGTTGTTTGGTTTTTGATTGTCTTGCATTTTTTGTTTGCTTTTTTTTTTTTGGTCAAAGATTTAGATGAAGATGGGTTAAGAATTAAAGTACCCCACCTCTGCTTCATCTGAGTTGGTGAGGGACTCTAATTGAGATAAATTGAGGTTAATGACATAGGATGCTTACCCTATAAGGCAATTAAAGACCTTCTAAATCAGTATAATTTCTAAAAGTTACACATAGCTTAAAACCACAGACTACCATTCCCAGCCTGGATGAGTTAATATTAATACAAAGTCACAAAGATCTCTTCTTAAAGATTTCTAGGTTATGAAGATTTTTATACCGTTGTTCAGTAATACATTTCAGGTTGCATAACCTTGAGATAAAATTTTCCTTCACTGTTTATCACTTACTATGTTCTCTGTGTTTGAGAAGTCTTTTGTTACAGATTTGAAGTTTAAAAGATGCGTCATAAAATATAAAAATAGGAAGTACCCACAAAATCCAACATTAACAGTTATAGAACATATTGGTCCTTGAAAGCCTAAAATACAGTGCCTGAAATAATTAAAGGAAAAAACAAAGTGGGATAATTTGAGAATTTGTCACTGCCTTTATCTTCCAGACTGTTCGTATTGGACTCTTTCCTTGCATTTAAACTCTTAGGTTTATTTTCAGGTCTAACTGAGGCTGATCCCCAAATAGAAAGGAGAAAATGTGAAGATAAGGAGCATGGGGAGGCAAACAGGGCCAGGGATGGAAGATCTTTCAGATTCTTGATTGATTACTAGGTATAAGCCCCGAAAGAAGTTTTGAAATAGGTTTTATGGCTTTTGCCTCATCATCCCACCCCCACCCCCAGGCTTGCTAAATATATCCAGAGTATTGTGAACTTGAATAAATAGTATTTCTAATACCTTAAAACATTATATTAAACCCTTCATATGGGAATTATTACATTTTTAATGCTATATTTTAATATAGTTTTTACACATTCTCCTGTATTAGGTTCATTTTTTAAATCACTTATGCATATTTATATACTTCAAATGTTTATATATTCTACTGCACATTTTCCCAGCATTGAGTTATTATTTTGTCCCTCTAAATATCTGTGTGTTTTGGCTTGGCATTACATAGGAAGACTTTGAATAATCCAAATATTTGTAAGCCAATTCCAAGTTAAATTTTTCCCCTTATATTAGCAAGTTCTTAGAGCATTTATGAAGTGCACAGTGAACAAAACAGAGAGCAGGTGAGATGGGTGAACTGGTTTGTGTAAGAAAATATGTCCTTGTTTTTGGACAAATCCAAATTGCAGAAATCTTACATGTTTTCCCAAACTAGTACTTTATAATAGATGTTTTCATTATAACCAGTTTTATTTTTACATTACATTTACATAAAAGGCAGCTCTAACTCTGCCTGTATTCAAACTTACTTGTAACAAAGTCTGGATTAGAAGATCACACCTGGGTTGGAGGTGAGTGGGCACCGGGGTCTGTGTGAAGGGCGCAGCAGTTTATAGTTTTTCTTGATAGACTGTGTCTGTATTCTTCAGGCAGAGTGTAGAAAAAGCCCAGGGCATACTGAATTAGTATATATTCTTACATGCTGAACAATAAAAATAGCAACAAATTCCGCCTGTAAATGTGCACTATTTTCTTTAAATTTTTTTGTTTACAGTTTGAATATTGTAAATTTCAATACATTACACAGGTGAATAATTATGTTTGGTTAGTTGTTGAATTATTGTAGCAGAATAAGAAAATATGTTCTATGTTTATTGAAAAATGCATCACAAGATTCATTTTGGTGATGATTGAGTGTAGTCAATAGTTAGCAAAATTTTATTTTATTTTAATTTTCCACATTCATATTGCTGTGAAAATTGGTCTTGATTTAATATATAAATAAATATTCTTTTCATTCATACATTTTAATTTCCACATGTGTTTCTCTGGAAGGTGTGTGTTTTATCTCTCTGATTACAAAATGCTTTCTAGCTTAACTTTGTAACAGCTGGGTGAGAAAAGACTAAAGTCTGTGTTTCTCTAAAATGCTTAACTTTGTTTCAGAATAATCAAGTCAGACAAAGAGTTGGAAGGTTTCAGTGATTTGATGACAAATAATTGTTTGAAATGTTACTTTGTTTTTCAGTGGCTCTTTTGACAACCTAGTGTTGAGTACAGGGGTCATATTTTTTGAGGCTAGGGACATATTAGAGATGCTTGCTGTATTTCTCAGTTGATTTACAAACAGCCTTAGTGTAACCACGTAGTCATAACACACTCCTTGGTTACCCCACGGACAGTATATTTAGACTTGTTTAGTAAGCAGAGGTGGTAATGTTTAATCAAGTAAGCAAACATAAGCATGAAATAGTTTGCCTTTAAACCCACTTGGCAGTAGAAAGAGCCGGATGGAAAACTCGCTGACCACTCTTACCCCGTCTGTCTTACACAGTATTATGCTGAATGCCATGCCGGCAATGATTTATTAAAGAAATTGCCCTAAAATTGTAATGTTCCATCGTAACTGTAAGAGTATGTTATAAATCTGTAACAGAATCTTTGTTCCTTGCCATGACACATTAGGCCACATAACATTTTTAAAAAGGGACAAAAGCTGAAGCCATGCATTGTGTTAGTGAGAACGAGAGAGGTAATAGAAATAAGGCTTTTCTGCCCCCTCCCTAAAACTTGGGTAATTTGAAGTGTGAAAGACAAAATAAAACTTTGAAAGTCCAAAATAAATGGGAAAGTGGTGTTTTTCTAGAGACTCTTTTTTATTTTTGTACTGCTTCTTTTATAATACTGCTTTTACAGTACTTCTGCCCACAAATGCTACTAGATGTGAATCCCACTAGATATGAATCCCAGGCAGTTGTGTGGAGTGCAGTAGATCCGTAATCTCTTTCAGTTTGAAGACGTTTGTCCTCAATGGCAGAATGGAAGTGGGATAGGTGTTGTTATATCTCTTATTACATCAATCAGCGGCTGTTTCTTCATTTTCTTACCTTTTGAATTCAGTTTTTGTTATTCTGACATTTCTGTAACTTCACTTTTGCTTTTTTTTTATAAAGATTTTATTTATTTTTAGAGAGAGGGGAAGGGAGGGAGAAAGAGAGGGAGAGAAACAGCAATGTATGGTTGCCTCTCACATGGCCCTCACTGGGGACCTGTCCCGCAAGCCAGGCATGTGCCCTGTCTGGGAATCGAACCGGGACCCTCTGGTTCCCAGCCCACGCTCAATCCACTGAGCCACAGCAGCCAGGGCCATTTTGCTTTTTTTGTTGTTGTTTGGTTTATCCTTCTTAGTTCTATAATGCTGGTTTATTTTGTATCTCACTCCATACTTATCCACACTCTGTGTCCATGTAATGTTGAGCCTCCCAGTAAATCTCTCTGGTCCTCAGCGGGGAGGTTCTCAGTCTCACAGCCAGAGAAGGGACAACCCGCTTCATCCCATATCTGGACTCCAGGGCCCATGAGACATGGCTCTTCTGGAAGGTAGTGTCAGAATTTTGTTTTGATACAAGTTTCTACCAAAATTTCTCTGAAATCTCTTGCTGTTACCCACTCAAAGCCTCTCTGTCAGACTGCTTGCAGAGAATGAATCTGTGCGAGTTGACTTGCCTTTGGGCACCGAGACAAGCACCACTTTCTGTGGTCAGTAACATCTGCTACCACGGTGGAGCTCGGAATTGCACCTTGCACTGGGGGTCCTTACAGAGTGCACGGAACTCCGGAAGGAGGGCGCCGTGTCACTGGGGCGCTTCGGGCCCTGCTACTTTGTCTTCATTCCACATGGGCGGGTTCTGGAAAGTAGGTCCATAGCACACACAGGTGTTTCTGACCTCGCACAGCTTAAGAGCTGTTTATATGCCCAGGCAGAGCCAGAAAGTATTCTGAAAACAGCAGAGATCTAAAGACTTTGGTTATAGATAAATACAGTCTCATGAATACAGAATACATTAGGTTAGATTAGATGAGCTGGTGTAAAGGGTCCATTGTAAGGAGACCAACAAAGGTCTGTTATCCCTGTGGAATGGCGGCCACGGAGCTAACTCCCAAGTGATGACTCTCATGTTGTTTTTTGGAGAGACCCTCCGGGCAGTTCTGCATGGCATTGATGCTGAGGCTGAGAGGTGAACACTTTTCAGGATGTAGTTGTATGGTGATATATTTCAGGATCCCTTTACCCCAAAAACTATATCCATCTTGTTGGAAAAAACAGCTAACAAAAATGATAATTTGGAGAGTATGCTTTTAATCTGTGACTGAGAGAATTAGTGACTTCACATTCACTCACTTCAGGTTCACTTTGTATGTATTGAACATTTGAGGAGATCAATGGCACTGAAGTAAATCTATACCATTAAAGGGGGTTTTAGATTTCCTATATATTAGATACATTATTTATTTAGACTAAGTGAGAATTTGACATAGCGGCCTATGTTAGCTATTTGAGTAACAAAGTGACATTTTCATGTTACTTTTCAAAATGTAAAATTTCAGTAATTTATACTTGAATTATTGCAGACCCCATATGCTTAGTGTACAGCAGAAGTTTGTAATGTTTTATTTTAAGAAAAGTTATTGAGAGGGGTGTTGGTAGGTGGAGCTAGGCGATGGGAAACTCTGCCTGGGAGAAATGCTTCTTAGGAGTGTAGCTATCACTCATTACACATTTTATCCATATATCAGGGTATATTTAAAACTTTGTAGAAGTCCTTTTCATATATAAAGTAATCTTTTATTCCCAAAGAGTGTTGCTCCGGGGTTTTTGCCTGGCTAGAGAGTCATGGAAAAGTAATTGAAATGAAATATATACAGCCTGAAAAGAATGCAAACTAAATTTCAGTTGATTTATAGAAGTGCTTTTTTTAAAATCACATTTTATTGTCAATTAAAAATCCATAAAATGTCATGGCAGTACTCTATCACCAATGTATCAGAGATAAAGAAACTAGACAACAAATAGACGACAGCCGTCGTGTGTCCCATCCTTTCCAGTGGCCTGACAGGGACGCAGTTGTTCTTCCAAATCAGATGGGCCCTGAAGCAGGCTGTTTTCAACCTTTACTGGCAGGTGTGGAGTGTGGATGAGGTTGGCTTTCCAACCTTGGACTTTAAAACCTGGAATCTACACCTGCAGAGGGCATTTCTTGCTTGATAAAGCAGACATTCTTTTGTGTTGCTTTGGGAATGTCTAATCTTATAAACCAACGTGGTCCGGGAGTTTGGATTTCCAGACTTTGTGCCATTAGATTCTAGGCTGTGGTCCCGAGTTGACCAGTTGTTTACCTGAGTATTGCCTGGAGATCTGATTCTTTAGTGGGCATGTTCTCATAGAACTTGCTTAAGGAATTATTCATACTTTAGGCCTGGAAAGATGATCAAATAATAATGGTATCATTTTCAGAATTATTTGTACTTTTTATGTAACGCAGGAGAGGTTCCATATCTCTAGTAGAAATCTCAGAAAGAGAATTCTTTCCATGTGGTGTCAACACTTAGTTTTGAAGTATGATTTGCATCTGTTTTTCAATTTGAAAAACAAATAGGGTAAGGTTTTAAAAAATGAATATGTAAGGTATTTTTAAAAATACACTTTCTTCCAAGAATATTTCTTCTTCCTGTTTTTAGCTCTTTCAAGAGCTGTTATTGCCTTAAATAAATAAGATATTCTCTAGTCCTCTTTTAGGGCAGAAAAAGGGGAATTTATAGGACAGGTCCTCTTACATACTTTTTAATGTTTTAGCTCAGGTGATCGATTTCCTGTGATTAAAAAAAATCCTCCTCTTTCCTAACAGCTACTTTCTTTCATCTAAAGTATAACACTTTAAGAAAGTATATTCAATTAAATTCTTCATGGATTTCAATTATATCAAATTATATTATTTCTGGATAGTCAATAGTATATATATTAATGTATACTTAAGTATTTCATTCAGCACCTTTTCCACATGACAGATAATTCTATCCTCAACTGATGAAGGAATAAATCACTTTAAATTTTTATCAGTCAAAGGATGACTTTGTTATATATGCAATCAATCAAGTCACATCATAATAGATGGGTCCTTTAAAAAAACAAATTTTAAATGCGTCACTGGCTTTTTGGAGTGATGTTGAAATGAGTACATTCTGGGAACTAACTGCATGATAGAATTTCTACAAAACATTAATATTTATCTGTGGGTCACCACCTGAAAACTAATAGCACTATGCCCAGAATTCTTGTCACGGACTATGTTAGTAAAACAGTAATAAAAATGATAAAGTAGTTCACTATTTCATATCCTGTGGCTGGTTATGGTTATCTGACTAGAGTCTCACCCATATTAATCCCTTGAGTCAACAGGCAGGAACATTCAATGATGTACTTAAAATACTTTTTAACATGTGGTATTTAGAGTGTTTAGAATGTCAAAGGATCCTTTGTAATGATCTTCCCCTTGAGTGGTTCAAAAGATGTTTTTAAAGTTATTTTTCAAAGAGCACAGTGTTTGAAGACTTTCAGAAAATATAAATCTTGTAGAGTACTTTGGCGGGGGGGTGGGGGGGAAGCTCAGTTTTAGAAAAAGAAATCACACCCTCCACTAAAGTGATATATTAGTCAAATAATCTATGAAAAATTCAAGAAAACAGAGTATGTGTTCATTTTTGGTTGAGAAAGGAACTTTTATGTTTTCACGAACAGGAGAATGCGTTTGATGCTCCCTTAGGGAGCTACACCCTTCTCAGTAATTGTGTTTTTCACATTTATGTTCAAATGTAAATGACAGAAGAGAAAGCATAATGTGTTCATATTTTTCTTAAAACATATTAAAGCTTGTTTCTATGGCAACAAGTTTTAATTGGCAAATCCCTGTCAGTATTCTCAGGCTTATTTTTCTTGGGTACGTGGAATGTTAGAAATACTTCACAAAGTGAAAGTTACATTTGGCATTGTTCTTTGCCATGGAAGATGTTCACGGTCAAGGACTTGTTTTATGGAATAACTTGGCTGTAGTGTGTTTATGTGGTAGGTTGCTGTAGAGATGACACTTACATCCAGACACAATGCTATGAGCCGGGATACCTGCTGAGGATTAGTACAGACGCTCAGACTTGCAAGTGAGAATAGCAACTTGAGCTACTTCATCCAGGTATAGCAGGCAGCTGTCTTACCTGGCAGAAGAAAGAGTTTGAAAAAATTAAAATCCTTTCGGCCTGTGTCTCAGTGTTTCTGTGGTTCCCTACGGCCTTGACATTGATAGTATAGAGTAGATTGATTTATTAAGAAACAGATGTAGTTTGCAGCTTGCGTCTCATGAATTTTCTCTCTTGAATCAATGTGGTGCGGAGTGTTGAAGCAGGTATTTGGTAAGTTGGATTTGGCTACTGCAGTGTTATAAAAATAGATTAAGTAAACAGACACAGCAGGCCAGTGCAGCTTGGATTTTGAACTCTTCTGAGACCCAGTATAACTTTAATAGTTTATAGGTCTGGGGAGAAAGGAATATGAATCCTTGAGGTAATTTTTATATTATATAATGAAAGAAGAACTATTTTACAGCAAAGAATCAGGTGTTGTATCTATTATAATTATTTCAGAGAGCTTTATCCGAAAGCTTCAATTTTTATGCTATTCTCGTCGGCTGTGACTTTTTTTCCTGCCTTTGCTATTTTTATGTTACTGCAGTAGCATAACCCTGCACCGAGCGCAGACAGCACTGCAGTCGGTGTGGAGTGTAAAACCGTTATTAAACGAAAGCCAACAAAGTAAATCCTTGGAAAGAAAGAAATCGTCTACATTGAAGACTGGCAATATTAAAAGTAAATTTGTCTTCTAAAAATTAAAATGTGAAAGGAGTAAATGACACTCTATAGTTCCTCCTTCAAAAGCCACAATTTCATATAGTCAAGAACTAAAATATGTTTAGTCACTGCTTTTAATTATCCTCTACTGTTGCAGATTTTTTTTGAAAAGAGTGTTCCTTTCTCATATATCATCTTTGTCTCTTAAAACTGTACTGCTTGCATTTTTGGTTAACAAATGACTTTGTTCCTCTCATCAGAAGTCCCAGCAAGCATTTATGGGTGGCGAGTTCAACTTGCCCTTACTAAAATGCCATTGTACCCTTCTGATCTATATGTTTCCTGAGCAATTATGATTCTCATAATGTTATGATTACTTATGTATGTAGAAAAAGTATATGTACCGTTTGCTATCCATATGAATGGTACACACACACATACACACATACAGATACACACATACACACATACATGGTTTTGTGGGTGGGTTTGACTGTATCTCATATGTGTCCATTAGCCTAGGAAAAATGATTAAAAGGGTATTCTTCCTTTTTATTGAATTTATTGGGATGACATTGGTTAACAAAATTATATAGGTTTCAGATGCACAATTCTATAACACGTACACTATTATTAATTCATATAAAGAGTGGTAAGTTAGCTTACTGAGGTCATTACAAATGAAAGGAAAAGTACAGTTAGAAGTCACAGCCTACAGCTCTCTGTTCAGTGCTTTATTCTCTAAGCCACAGGCCCTGACACAGTTCTATGGGTCAAGAGGGTGACAGCTAGACCCTACCCGTTCTTGTTTGTGACTATTCAGAAGCAGTCCCAAAGATTGGTGATATGTAATTGATGGGGAGGAGACTTAAGTCACGTGCCCTGAGTCGGCTCGATGACTCAGCTGGAGAGACAGCCAGTCGGCCACCCTCCTCAGCGTGTCCTTGTTCACTGTCCCCAGGATCAGCAGCCCTGACAACGTGGAGCATTCTACATTTGGGAATTTACAGAGGTCTGGGGATGTAAAGCTTTCAGATACCAAGGCTCTTTTCAAAGCAGTACTGTAAAAACAGGGTTTGAAAATGAAAAAAAAAAAATCTAACAAAGATTAGTTTTAATTTTTAGGTCTTCAGCTTTTCTAACCCCAGGTGTCCAGTCTTGGTACTGAGTGGAACAGCGTTACTCTTCTTTCTCCTCTCTTCCCTCACTTCCCGTCCAAAAGCATCTGTCTTGACCATGGGGCTTCAGGTCCCCAGTTCAGTTCGTACATCTCCTTACCTGACATCCAATCTGGGCCATGTGACTTTGAGGACAAATGACTAGAAAGGCTGTGGGAAGAGACGAGGGGACACAGAGTTTTCTGGGAAATGGCCAGCAAGTCTAGTGCAGAGACCTAGCAGCTGAAGCTTGGCGCTGGAAATGTGGAAACTTCATTGGTGGAACTTAGTGTGTGGTCTCCATGTACGTTATTTATACAGATATACAAGCAAATGAAATGACCAATTGAAGGAACAAATGTCATTATTCCATGAATCATGCTCTAAAATATGTGCAAAGAAAGAAAGTGAGCGTTGATGGCATAGTTTCTGAGTTACCGGGAAATAGGAATGTGGGTATTATTAATAAAGATCAGTAAAAAAGATCTGATTTACAGCTGCCTAATTTTCACTTGCATTTAATCTTGCCAAGTTCAGATACTTGTTTCAGGGCAATGGTCACAGGACACAGGCAGGCATGTCCTTGTCCTCCCACAGTCCCTGGAGGGGCGGAGCAAGAGCTGGGACTTGGTGGAAAGGCCCAGAGGACCAAAACAATAAACGAAGGCCTTCAAAGGATGCATTTATATGAGAGAAAGATGGGAAAATTTCACTTCACAAATCCATGTACACTTATAATGAGAACAGTAACTACACTTCACCAGTGTTTTCTGGGTGCTAGGTACTGACTGATTTTACACACATTTCCTTCGCAAATCACATAGTTATTCCCATTGTATTGATGAGGAAACTGAGGTCGAGGATAATGTGGCATGCACAGCGTTGATCATAGGACTGTAAGTGGCAGAATGGGGAGGTGGACATAAATGGTATCTTTTTGCTTTTTGGTTTTCACTGTTAAGTGCTGTCTCCTTTATTATTTCTAAAGGAACTTCACAGCCTAATATTACACATAAAAATGCTCTTTCTTGGAGAATTTAAAACATGTCCTAGAATGGATCATGATGGTCCCCAGGTTGAAATATGACGTCTTCCCGGCTAGGGGCAGATGTGACTGCGTAAGCTTCTGTTCACAGATGTCTGAACTCTCCCTTCAGAACTTGACCTTCATCCCTTATTTCCATTTCTTCTTCCAGCCCCTCCTACCTATGAAGCTGCTTCTTGACCTTGCCATTTTCATTTGAAAGCTTCGTTCATACAACTTGCCTGAGAGTCACATGGGGGACAGTAATGCTTCTTACAGTTCTAGAAGACTTTTGGGAAGAAGGCCGACTGCACTGGGGGCTGACATTTTGTGTGCTTCCTAATTCTCTGGGCGTTTAGCTCCTGCCTAGCATGGTTTTATTTGTGTCTCATTGAGCTAAACATTTGCCAGACGTGTTGCAGTGATATTTTCTATACGAAACACCTTGGCATAAGTCAAGATGAAAACCAGAGTGTGCGTTAAGAGATGAGAAATCAGATTTGATCAGCCGTGGGCTGACATCCTAATTGAAAACAGGGAGAAGTAGCACCCCATCGCCTCAGACAGGCTGAATCTGTTTGTCTCTCCCCTGCCCACCCCAAACTCACAGAGAAGCACATTTTTAAAATTCTGATGAGTGCTTTCCAATTCTATTTTGGTGGGAAAGGCTGACTTTGCAGGGAATCGGTAATAAAGTATTGGCACTCTCTTAGCTCCTATCATCTGAATGAATTGCAAACTGCTTTTAAGCGTTTGTTTTACTTGGCATGGTCCCACAAATATAGGGAGCATCATTAAGTCCTGTCACTTTGGGGGAAAAAAAACATGTTTACATTATGGAGAGGCGGTTGCAATTTTATAAATAGCAGGTAGTTTTATATGGACTTCTTTTTTCTTTACATAATGCAATATAAACAGAAATATCATTAAGAGATCCTCAGAGATAGGCCTTATTTTTTTAAATGCAACTCTTCGTTAGGTAATATTGTAGCCATCTTAATATGTAGTTCTCTTCTTATTGCTATATTCTGTGAAAAATTTCAGAACATCATTTTGAGACAAAAAATGAGAACTAACTTTGATACGAGACCCATTTCAGTGGTGTTAATGGGGGCAGAACTCAAGAAATTCAGACTTTTGTTCATACTTACATTTCATGTGCTATTTCAAAACTCCAAAAATGAATGGAATGCTTTTGAAAGTCAACATACTTACCCTACTTCTGCTTCTTTAAACAAACAACTGCCTCAGAATTTCTGCTTTTCATGACAGTTTTGTCTTTGGAGACTTTAAAAATTAGCCTGATTATTTTATTTGCTAATACTTAAAATAATAATTAAAAAAAACTCATAGACATGTGATTTAAAAGATTTACTTTATAAAACTATTTCTGGATGCAATAAAATCTTATTTATCAGATTCCCAGTAATCCTGAAAGGAGAGGATTCTGGGGAGCTGATTGACAACCATTTGAATGCCGGATTTTTAAGTTTTAGGTGTGTTTGCTAAAATATTTTTTAAAACATATGCTTGATTTTTTAAACAGGTTTATTAATTTTTAAGACTTTTCTTTCGATGATCTAGCTGTATCATTATGAACATCTGTTATTGTTATATAATGTAATGTAGCTGTTGGTATAAACATTTGATCTCAATATATCCTGATCCCAGGGGTGTCGCTAAAACTTGCATTATTGAAAAAAAAAAAAACCCATGAATTTCTGCTTTTCTTAAGCAGCAAGATGTACAAAACCTTCAAAGTGTTAATTTTTATTTTTGAATAATATATGTCTCCTTTAACATTTCTTCTTCACTAACCCTTTTCTATTTTTGGCAACATTATGTAACAGCTTTAATTGGGTGAGCCATAATCTCAGGGTGGAAAAGACACAGGAAGAAGGCACACACATTACAAAGCAGCCTTTCAGAAGCTCTCAGCGCTCCGCCAATGCCAGCACGTTCTTCTGAAAGGTAGCTACTCCCACTTTTAGCAGTAATGTAAGGGAAACTTCATATAAGATGCAAAAATATTCCTGAGAATTCATCCAAGTAGAAAATCTGAAAGCTTCTTTATCTGTTTTTAGCATGCAGATGATCCGTTGAATTTTTTAGCATTTTAGTGCCATGTACAATTGGTCGCCTTCGCCTGTGAGTTTCTAGAGTGGCATTATCTTCTCTCTTTAAGGTACCTCCTTGAATCTCTTACCTAGATGCCATTGGAAGGTAACAGAAAGCCTAGACAGGAGAGCATCTCTGCCATTCCCATCTGACCCTTACGGGTCTGTCTTCCTGTCTCCTGTCATTTCTCCTCAGTTCCCTTCTGCACATGTGCCTGTTTTGCTCCGAGATCCTAGAAAGCAGTGACATTGTATTCCCAATAGAGTTGACATAGAAGGGGCTGATGACCACTGGATGGCTTTTAAGTCTGTAATGAAGATTAAAACCACACATTTTCTTGCCACTAGAATCTATCCTGGAGGAGTTTTTGATACTAAAGCTGATTTTAATGGGCATGATTCTTCTAGACTCTTCACTTGCAGAGATTTGAACCATCACAGACTGGCAGTAAAGAGCTAGATGTCTCTGGAAACACACTGACTTGCCTTCTCAAGAGCATGAATGGGGTGCATTCGGAATCCTCTCAGGTCTGAGGGGATATCCTCAGATCATTCAGACGACCTTTACCCCTAACTCTTATTGAGGATGTATTTCATGAAGTCCCACTTCCACAGACATCTTTTGCATCTGACTCCCTTTACCAATCAGAATGGCACTCTGTATTTCTTTTTCTGTCCTGTGTCACCCAACATAATGATAAGCTAGGAGATATCCAATATATATTTAGTAATAACTCAATGTAAATAAGTATGTTAGCAAAGTTATAGCTGTATGTTCCTTATTCCTACATATGAACAATAGTTGGTGCAGTGAATTTGAATATTGTATATAATTCACCAGTTCTTCGTAGGACTTGCTTTCTTAAAAGAGTCATGTCTTTCTCAGGGTCCTCATAGATATCATCACTTTTAGTAGCAGGTATTATATAAACATTTTGATGTAATTTTTTCTGAGAACTTCACTGAAAAATGTCTTAATTTATAGAGCTTTTCTAACAGTTATTGTAACCAATTTATTATGAATCTATTTTTATCACTAACATTCAGTTCATCCTGCATGGTTTTCTGAGATGAACCTACAGCTTTCAAAACCAAGATCATCAGATAGCATTTCTTCACAATTTCATCAAAGTGAGAACCACTGAGACCTACTATTATCCTTGCAATATCAACACTAATACTTTGGGGAGAAACTGAGTTTTTCCCAAGGGGTGACATACACAACTTTGTTTATGAATTACAAAATGTTATAGTCAGTTTGTGTGAAATCCATAGTGCAGCTAAATATGTCCTGTGGTGATGAGAGAGGTCTTACAGCTATAAAACGTCTGTCTGACCAAATATATATACAATGAATATATAATGAATGTACATATATAATGAATAGACATAATGAAAAGAGTCATGTAGAGATTGTTTTGTTAATTGCTGCATTTTGAACACCGCTGACTATTTGAATTTCAACTTGATATTGTTTTCATTCTAAATATAGCCTGAAAAATTTGTTTATACAGTAAATATGAATCAGGCAGATGAGTCTTCCTTGCTTTAATTGTTCTGTGACTTTGTACAAATTACTTAATTTCACAGGACCTCTGAATCTTCGTCAGCAAAGAGGGGACTGTCATCACAGAATTGTGGGGTGGACTGTGAGATCCATTCTTTCCTTTATTCGACACTGTGGCTCACTCTGAGCTGGCAGAAACAAGGCCCTGCCTTCCTGGACCTTACCTTTCCCATGGAGTCCGTTGGTAAACATATAAATAAGCAGCATAACTGCAGGTCTGACCAGTGCCGCGAAGGAGATAAACAGGGCAGCGTCGGGCGCGGCCTGGCCCCAGAAGGACTTGCACTGACTACGTGGGTTATGTTCATGGCTCTGACTAGGAAAAGGATAGACAGTGGACAGTAATGATTTCTTCTCCCACTCATCATTCATAGTTCATTTTCTTACCTTGTATTTAATTAAGTATTACACTCATGATTTGTAAAAAGAGAAATATGGATAAATAGTTTTTATTTCATGAGAAATGCTTTTTTTTAAAATCAGTGTAAGTTTTCAAAGCAGGTATTTACTGCTTCAGGGTTAAGAGACTGACTAGGTTCCTTTTCATTTTTTATAGGATAATAAAATTGTTTTAAACTCAGTCAGATGATACTGCTGATTATGGCTTGAATGCTTTTCTTGTCTGCCATTTTGGTATTTAATAAATTTCACTGAGGACATCCATGTGCTAGCTTACCTTGTTAGCCCACTTGAACAGTTTACGGCACAGGTGGCAAACACAAGGCACACGGGCCGAATCCGGCCCTCCACCTTGCTGTATCCAGCCCAGCACCTTGTTTCTATCCGGCAGCAGCACCGAACTCCTTGCCCTTAGTTAAGGAGTAGTTACATTTACACAGTCCTAAAATTACATTTGGCCCTTGGAAGGAAACCGCGAGGCTGATACGGCCCCCGGTGGAAATGAGTTTGCCACCCCTGGTTTAGGGCAACTGTTTGGTCTTGGACTATTTGGTATCATACAACCAGCTGAGAAGTCATTATTCTTGAGTTGGTTGAATGAGTGCCATCCTCCTGTAGCCTCGTGACTTAGGCCTTCTGCACTGTAGAGTGTCTTTATGACATGCAAGTAGGCTCAGCAAAAACATTCAATGAATGGATTATTTCTGCTTGTAGATTTCTTGACCTGGCATTTATGTCACTTCTACTTTCTTTGCTTTAACTCTCTGAACTTACCTTCCCTGAGCAAAATCTTTACCCCAGTCAGGTGGTATGGCCCCTGTCTGTTGAATAGCCTGAGTATTCCCAGAGGTATGGTTTTACTTACTGCCGTTTTGCGTATCAGGACCACCTGGCTGCTGGGATCCCTGGAAAGCCAGCTGTGCTATAGAGGACATGGTCCTCAGACTTGGCATCAGACCTGGACTTGGGACTTAAGCTGCACTGGCTACCTGCTGTGATCCTGGACAAGCCATGTAACTTGTGTGAGCCTTAGCTTCCCTGGCAGCATGCTGTGGTTAGCACCTCTCACTCACTGGGTCATTGTCACACTCATCGAGAAGGGTTGTGGAAGGGCTTCATTCCAAGTCTGGTTTTCTCTGCACCTCGGTGTCACGAGGCATACTGCCTCGTGTTGATTACCCATTTTCACAGATATACCCCGTGTTATGCTTTATGGTCTGTGGCACCCCACTTTTTTATGTTTGGTGCTAACAATGGAACAAAGCAAAACAAAGCATAATTTCAGAAATGCTAAAAGTACTTGCTCATGGAGAGTTAAGCCTATTTTGCATAATTTGGAACTTAATCACATAATTATGATTCAATGAAATTGTTTTGGAAGAATGGTTTAGAAGTATGCAGATATCCTGACTTTTTTATGCTAATACATTTTCTACACCAATTTAGCACAGTTTCTTTTAATTTAAAAAGGGCCTTTGATGTTTGATTTTTATGGTATGAGGAATTCTCTAAGAGCAGGTAATAAAGTTGTTATTTTCAAATATTATAGGTGAATATGTCACAGTCGGAAAATATACATTAAAATTATCAATATAAACTACTAGTAGAATAAAATGAGGCAAGCATGAACTTTGTTTTGTTGTCTTTGGTTTCTGTGAAGTCAGGAATCATAAAGTATTTATTCTAAAAAGAAATACTACGCAGGAAAATAAAATTAGTTCATTTTATTGGTACATCTTTGAATCAATGCATCAGAATTTGTCCTAAGGTATCTATCATTTTGACATTTCTAAGTAATATTTTTCAATCTAAGCAGTCTAGGTTATAGTTACTATTTATCCTTTCTCATGTGAATGTAGTATGGAGAACAGTTTTTATCTTGGCATAAAGGAAACAATGAAACATCAAATAATGGACTGATAATTGAACCAGGAATTTGCTACTAAGTTGCAAGAAATTGGAAAATAATAAAGCTTAATTTGGCAGTTAATTAATGTGCATTTTCAGACATTACTAGGTTTTGCAAAAGTACTGTTCTAGAGGTGGTATGTTTGGAAGTTAGATAAATAGTTAATGGATGTTATATATGTCTATGTGTATATTATATAGTGCACATTCTGCTTTATAAGCCTCCTTTATTTATTCATTCAATGACTTAACACCTGTTCTGAGCCTAACACTATTGTAGGTGTTGTCGTTTGGGGAATGTAACTGGAAAGTAAACATTATGGTTCTTACCTTCATTGAGCCTGATCTATGAAGGAAACAGACAACCAATAAACCATTGTGATTAAGTGAAGTGAATGCTCTGAAACCAGCTAGAAGAACATTAAACAAAGACTTGACATTGGTGACATTTAACTCTTACTAGAAGTTAGCCAGGCCAAACAAAGGGGGAAAAAAAAAGAGGGCAGAGTATCTTCGTAGGTGAATCTACATGGACAAAGTTATGTCTTGTGCAGAGAATCAGCATTGTATGACTGGGGTCCAGGCGCGAGGGGAGGGGAGAGAAAGAGAGAATGAATGAATGCTTTGTGTTTGTGTGCTTTGGGGCAGCAGATTGTGAGAAAGATGGGTCTGGGATGATTATCTGGAGAATGGTCAGGTCTGTGTTATTCTTGCCTGGACTATTAAAAGGATTACCTTAATTGGTCTGCCTTCCGCAGGTACTTTGTCATTTCTACCCTCTGTGCTCTTCTCTGATGAATCCCCCTTTGCTAATGTCATCCCTGGCCCCGTCCAGTGGCTCTCTCTGGCCTGCAGAAGGAAGTAGACAATCTTTAACTCAGTTTTTAAAATTAGACCAAGTTAGACTCAGGCTACTTTTCAACCTTGTTTCCCACTTCTCTTATTGCAGATTTATTGCTTGTCATTGATGCCTCAAATTATGCTGTTCTCCACCTGGAGAGATTTTATAACTCCTCATCTATAAATACCACCTCTTTTTCAACGCTCTTATTTGATTTTTCTAAATTGGAAACATTCTCTTTTTCCTTCAGAGTATAAGGTCTTTATCCAAATGTCCCTTATGACATTCTTTTCTTCTAGCCTTATATCTTAGCTATGTGTGTGCCTTATTTCCCTTCCTAGACTATGTGTCTGATTCAATTTGTGTCTCCACTGCCTCATAGCACTGAGCATGTGAGTGGTCTCACCAAGTAGTTGTTGAATACATGTATAAATGAGTTATTCTAGAAGATAATGAGATTGGATATAAAGTGTATTCAAGGCAAAACCACTTCCACATTTATTCTGTTTTGCTCATTGGCCTCATCTCTTCATTTCCTGTCTGCTCACTTAACTTTTTGGGTTGTATTGGGAGACAATGAATTATGTGTCCTGTTCGGCGTTCCCTTTCCCCTGTGTGTGTGCATGCACGTGTGCACACGCACACTCCATTTCTGACATAAGTATAGATCTAGCTCTTCCAGAGCAAGTTCATAAGTCATTGCAAGAAACACAAACGTTATTTTATTTTTGATGATTTCTAATGGGGGCAGCTCATATCATCGATTTTCAGTTTCTATCCCCGGATTGTAGTAAATTCATGTGTTATATCTAAAAACCAAGAACAATAGCAAATTAAAGTTGCCCTCCATCCCTAGATTGTGTAGGCTGCCTTTATCCTGCCTACCCACTGGTGGGAGCCATGCTGACTCCGACGTGACTACTTCCTGACTTCTCCTCTTAACACTGGTGGGGACTTACGTGGGATAAGGAATCTCTGGAAGCCTCCCCTTCCTCGTTTGTGATAGGAGGCTCATAAGAATCAGTTCTTGGGATTGCCCTGAGGATAAGCAATAGCTCTTGTTGTGGTAGTTAATGAGAGCCATCGTAATTGCATCTGACCAGGACACTGAAGAAGGAGGGCTCTGTGACAGCGAGGACTCTGCCCAGCAGGGCAGTCTTCTAAAGCGAATGCCAGTGAGTTGGTGGAGAACTCTTACATTCTTGCTTGAAAGTTTATAACACGCCAGTTTCCCTTACTGCAGCTATGAAAATTTAACTCGAGCACAGGCCACTTATTCTTGTGTTGTAAAAGCAATCCTGATGTCAAGTGAACATCGGAACCATCGCGGACCTCTAACCCACGAGGAGGAAAATGAAGTTAAGTTGTATAAGATCTGTCATTACTTATCTAAAATAAAGGTCATCGGGCCTGGCTGGTGTAGCTCAGTGGATTGAGTGCGGGCTGGGAACCAGAGGGTCCTGGTTCGATTCCCAGTCGGGGCACATGCCTGGGTTGCGGGCCAGGTCCCCAGAGGGGGCCACGTGAGAGACAAGCATACATTGCTCTTTCTCCCTCCCTTCTCCTCTCTCTGAAAATAAATAAATAAAATCTTAAAAAAAATAAATAAAATAAAATAAAGGTCATCGGTAGCCTCTTTGTCTAGTGTATCATCTGTGTTGAGTAACTAGGAAAAGAATCCTCAGGGGCTCACATAGATACATTGATGACATGAATCCCCTGATCCTCTTTTTTTCCCCATGGGGTCTTTTGCTTCTAATGAACAAGGTGTTTAGAAACAACTTTTTTTGGCCAGAGGTGTTGCTGGTCTGGAGGCCTCATTCTAGGATAATGTGCCTAAGGAAACAAAAGGCAGTGGATTTTTTTGTTCAGCCCCTTACCCGTGGGTGCCCATGGCACGGGACAGGAGCTCTGAAGAAAATGATAGCTTAGGTGCAGAGGAATCAGGCCACTGACGGAGAGCACTAGCAGTTATCTTGAAGTCGCTGGCGAACCCACTGGGTTTAAGTGAACTGTGGGGAAGGGATGGTGATGGCGATGGTGACTGACCTGTGAATGAGAATGTGTATTGGTGTGTGTGGATTCACCAGTGGTCCTCAGAGTAGCAGTCATTAGAAGTGTCTGAGAGCTTGCCTGGGACCCAGCCGAGATCAATTAAATCAGAATTTCTGGGGGTGGAGGCTGGGTGTAGGAATTCTTTTATTTATAATGTGCGGCATGATTGAGGACCAAGGGCGTGGGCACTAGAGTGGCTTCCTAGTGGCGTGAGAGCTGGAGCACGGGGAAGCCCTCCGGGATCCTGAGTTGCTTATTCATTCTGCAAACATTTACTAAAAATGCTTATGTTGCTCAATTAAATTTAGTCCTGTCTTTAGCAAGTTCTTAATCTAGAGGGGTAGACAGACTTGTAGAAATTACCTGTAATACAATTTGACAGGTGCTGAATTCACTTGTAAGTTTATTTTTCCTGGCAAGAAAGGCACGAGGAGGAAGGGAGGGGAAGTGAAAGACACAGTGTCCACAGAGAGTAACGTTTGATAAGGGTCCCCTCTTGTAAAATCAAATGTAACCTTTGAAATAATTCCCTTTTGTTATTGACCTCTTTTAAAGTACAGATGCACAGTTTCCTAATCCTGACTTTGGGCACTGGCCAAGCTTTCTCCAGCCCCCAGGAGTTGTGCTGGGCACCGTGTCGCCCAGGAGGGCACTGTTTAGGGTAGGGGATGAGTCTGGGTGAGGTCACGGAGCTGGTGAGTGAGAGCCGCAGTGAATCCAGGCTCCTGGAGAGGTGTTCTTCAACTGGACTCTACATTTACCATCCTTGGTTACCTGAGGCTTAGTGTGGGCTCTTTCATCAAAAGAGATTCTAACTTATTGGTGAGCTGAAGGACTATGCCCCAGGGGAGCTTGAAGGAAGAGGTGCAAAGGGGGCTTTGGAGCATATCTGGAGAGGTGGCCTGGGTGACAGGAAGCAGAGGTTGTCAGGTCCCAGGGATGGGAAGAAAGTGGGAGGAGAGTGAGGGACCCAGTGATCTCAGTTTGCTGAGGACCACCCTGTGATCGAAGCCCTTGTGTGCACTCCTTCGTTTAGTTCATCATTCTCTGGGGTGGTTTGCTTCTCTTCCATTTCATAGAAGAGGAGGTTGCAGTTCAGTGAGGTTGATGAATTATTCTGAAGTCTCACTGCTAATGAATAGGCAGAGAGTTGGCCTTATGAACCACTCTCCGATTCTGGTCCCTGTGACCATTCCGCTGGGGCTATAATGCCTCTTCCTGTGGAGTCCTTGAGCGTTTCTCAGTGTGTAGATTTCTGAGGCTTGTGTGTATGAGAAGTGTACATACTAAGGACACAGATAAGCCCAACAAGTGACTTTATTTCCTATTTGGGTAGCAGTGAAGTACGGAGTTGTGGCTAGATAGCAGTACTAAGAAGTTCCCGGGAATAGGAGCCCATGGGAGGAGACTGGCGGCAAAGAGAAATATAATTGAATGGAGAGAAATGGGTACAGTGGGTGTAGGCACTGAGGAGGTCCTGGAGAAGGTGCAGAAGACATGTTTGAGAAGTGTGTTACTGGACAGAATATCTTATACTCTGAAACGTAGTCAGGACTAATTCACTTGGCAAACAGGTTATGAGCGTGTTGGCCCAGCCGAGGCTGTGGACACAAGGCTGAGGCCCCAGCCCAACCTGGAGGCATTCTCCAGGGATGAAGAATGTAAACCATGCGCAGTAAAGCCAGGCCACCCTGTTAGGACAGAGGCAAGGACCAAGTGCCAAGGAAGGTAAAACAGCTATTTCTCTTAGCAGCCATCTGCTTAGCCAGAGGTAGAGTGTAAAATTCATAGGTATGGTGCTTGACGTGCCCGAGCTGGGTGTTTAGCAGATCTGGGCTTTCAGCCTAAATGTTGTTGATATGATAGCAGGAGAAAAACATCATGTGACAGCCGTCTATGCTTGTCCCCATTGCATTCCCATTGTGGCTTATTAAAAAACAGTGTTGTGAGGCCCAACATCTCCATACTTTATATCTTTTTTTTCTTTTGTTTTTTTCTTTTTATTGAATTTACTGGGGTGACACTGGTTAACAAAATTACACACTTTTCAGGTACACAATTCTACAACACATCATCTGTACGCTGTATTGTGTGTTCACTACCCCAAGTCAGGTCTCCTTCCATCACCAGTTGTCCCGCCCTCTACCTTCTTCTACCCGCCCCCCCGCCCCCTTCCCCCAGCCAATCACCACACTGCTGTCCTTGTCCATGGGTTTTTTCCTTCTTTTTTTTTGTTTTGCTCTATCCCTTCACCCCTCAGCCCTCCACCCCATACTTTATATTTTAAATAATCACTTAAGAATACCCTCTGCAGCTTCTGACTTTGTACTGATTAAGCTGCTTCAAGTGCCTAGGTTTAAAGTGATGGCTTCAATCCCTTTCTGCCTTCGAAACTCATCTTGCAGGTGCTTTGTGAGAGTCCCGTAGCTTACAGGCATCTATTTTTATTTATGTGTTTGCTTATTGTTAATATGGATCCTTTCCCTAAAAAGCTATTCAAGGCTATTAGAAACATATGAATTCTTTCTAAAAATTCTGAGACTTTCCTCTTTTAGTCCCAGTGACAATTTTTAAGTAACTTTTGTTGAGTGTTATTGCTTTGCTGTTTGTGGCCTGGTGTTAGAAAGCCATTGGAAGTCTCTAGGGGAGGGGGTGGGGTGCAGAGGAGGAGACGGGCTCAGGTAACCTGTACTGCGATACTGGTTTTCGACTTCAGGAGATTTTTTTTCCCCACCCTTCCTGCCTCTGCTGCTGCAGTCAGCATCCAATAGACGTGCTCTGGGCTCATGAGCCAATTGTCTTATCCTCCCTGCAGCCTGAAGTCTGAGACGGAGCTGATGGCTGTGTGCAATTTTAGCAAATTGTCATGGGGCTGATGAGGGGGGGAGGTGCAGAGGAGTGCTTTCCCCACAGGGACGGAGCCAGTGTCATTGAGCACATTGTGTTCAAGTGCAAAGTTGGTCTGTCTGAAGGAGACAGTGGTCAGCGGTGGTGAGGACCTTGGTCACCTCACCTTTTCTTCGTGCTCTGCCCTTGCTGTTTGTATGAAGCAGTAGTGTTTAATGGCTGGACTGGAGGCAGGGTGTGTGAGGTCAGAAAGCGACAGCATTTGTTTTCAGTTAGGGCTCCAAAAGGTTTATGGAGGAGTCTGAATGAAAAATGGGGAAAAGAATTGGTATTTGGCAAAAGCAATGTTGTTTCTAAAAGACTGGAGAGCAGTGTAATGCGGTGATTTCTGTTCAAAACTGACAGTCAAATTTTGAACATCTGTTATAGTTTAGAAAATTATTTTAGCACTAATCAGACACATAATATCCATGGCCCCATCTAGTAGACTTTGATGGAAGATGTACAATGGGAAATACTGAACGTTTCAATGAACTTGAAACATTGCGTAATACTGGAAAGTTGATCTTAACTAATACTGTATTATAGGTCTGTAAAAACAGGGTGTCTTTTCCTATCTTAGCAGGCATCTGTAGGATCTAGCACACAGATGCCAAACACAAGGCCCACGGGCTGAATCCGGCCGTCCGCCTTGTTTATCCGGCCCGGCACCTTGTTTCTACCCGGTAGCAGCACCGAGCTCCTTGCCCCTACTTAAGGAGGAGTTACATTTATACAGTCCTAAAATTATAATTGGGTTGCCCCTTTGAGGGCAATCTTGAGGCTGATGTGGCCCCTGGTGGAAATGAGTTTGACACCCCTGATTAGCAGGTGCAAATGCATCAGCTGACTGCACCCTTCGATTTTCTTGTTCCTTTCATATTGTTAAATAAAATACTTGCCCCTTAAAACCTGCCATTTTCTCCATATTACTAACTTTATGTTTTCCATTTTATATATTTTTCTATATAAAAACGCCATATATGTGTGTGTATGTATATATTTGTGCTGTATTCAAATCCCAGAGGCTGGGCCAGTGGAATCCACAGATAATCCAACAAACCTCTTGTCTCACCCAGTCTCTTGTTGCAATGGATAATGTGAAGCAGAATTTTAACTTGTTTTGAGTTCAAATTATTATTTTTTTTTTCAGTAAACAAGATCATTTGATCTTATAACACTGGTGCTGCTGAGGGAGAAATAAAAGAATGACAGATAAAATGAAATTTATAAGAACTCATTTTTTCCCATTACATTTTGGAAATACTATGTAGATCAGTCTTCTCCAAAATTAGTTGCTTATACTGTGAAACATCTTTTTATTTGCAGAAGTCAAAGGGAGTTGAAACATCCATTGGTTAGGACCGATTCTGCTTTAAGTGTGAGCAGTGATGAGGAAAACGTTGACCGCGGACCGAAGGACCATCAGAGCGCATGCCCGCCTCTGGCGTGCGGTGGAGAGGGTCAGCCCTGCAGTTAGACTGCCTGGGCTCAGTCACGTGCTGGTGGGCAAGGACCCCCCACACATGCTGAAGGAGCATTGAACCCTGGAGAGCTTTTGCTTTGTCAGTGCACTAGGAGCTGGAGTAGGTCTGTGAAGCACTGATTAAACAAGTCTTGCAAGAAATTCTTAAGGAAGAAATTATGTGCATTTAACTTGCGAAGTTTACCTCTTCTTTTTAATCTCAGGAAAGCTCTAGAAATATAATAGAGACAGTCATGCTATAATCCACCTAATAATGGCGCAATGATGAATTGGGTACAATTTGTAAAACATTTTGTATTTCTCAATTCAAAGGTATGTGCCACAAATAGAGCGCTGCATTTTATTATGTAAACCTTAGGGCTTTTCATTATTAGCCAAGACTGAAAAGTGTCGGATTTGAATGCCATAAAACTTCAGAAGTGTTTCAGCTACAAACAGTTTTGAAGTCTGACAGTTGCTGTACCGAAAAAAATGAAGCAATTGAAAAAAAAAAAAAAGAAAAGAAACATAGTGATCTGGCATTTCCAATTTTATGACGCTATAAAAAAGCAGCCAACAAATGTTGGACTGTTTAATGATGCTGGCACCTACCAAATGTCACTGGGCTTTCACAAGGTCATGGAGACTCTGGTTTGGCTCAGGGATGCTGGCCAGACCCATCTTTGGAGCCCAGAAGACTGTGGAATGAGGGGGAGGAGCGGGCAGTAGATGCCAGTTCAACCCTTCATGGCATGTCAGAGATGGCTCCGCCCTTTTGTAGGCTTCTGTGGGAGTGGAGCAGGCCATGGGCAGAAGGAAAAAGTGAGACCTTTTCTTCTTCCAGCATCTCGTAACAAGCAACTCTAAATATACGATTCTGTGGGCCCTCTCTGAGGAGGCTAAGATTTCTTCAGATGACTATCAGCTAAAATTGTATGCTGATATAACTGTTGCTGTCACAGTTGTGTGTATATCTAATCTGTCACAGACAAAAGCTGCCGAAGAAAGGGGTGGTATTTCTGTAACCAGAATGTGTGTGTGATTTGTTGCCTTTTTCTCTTTTTTCCACCTCCTCAGCAGCAGCTACCCCGACTCTCATGCATTACATAATACTTATCTAGATGTGTAGAGTTTCAGTTTTGCCATTTGCAAGATGATTAATGGGCGTTGTGCAATGAAAGCTCCTAAGTTCTCTGGGAAAAAAGTCATAGTATCCTGATGTTTGAGTTAGAGTGCATCGACATTGCGTCAGCATTGAGTTTATTTTGGGTTATTGTAAATGCCACTATTGGCTTTAATGTTCAGGAGTCTTCCTCATCAAACGTAGGAAATGTTCTTTAAAGCAGTGCCTAGAACACCCATTGATTACTAGGGAGGACTCTAGACAGGTAGAGAAGCCAAACCTAAAATCACTTGCTAGGGAGCAAATTGGATATCGATGAGAAAATGTTGAAGGCCCATGAAACAATCTGTTCCTTTTTTTTTTTTTTTTTAACATTCTTAAAGGCCAGAGTAAAAATCACAAATTTCAACCTGATAGTTTGTGTGTATGTGAACGTGTGTTTGTATTTTCCTTTCTTTTCTTCCACTGGCCCTCTCAGTAATTGTTCTTCCACCATGTACCTGGGAATGGGAACTTTTTCTGGCATCAGGAAAGGAAAAGAACCTACATTTGCCATTTATTGTATTTCACTTGAAAACATATCTTATGTCCATCATAAGTCATTGAAAGAAATTAGGACTTTTTCAATGAAAACACATTCATAAATTTCTGTTTCTGTTTTCTTACTGGTAGGAGAAAGTCCTCCCAGTCTTATGTCGAACTGAGTTTCAGGTATCTGGTGTTATGTCGGTTGAGGAAATGGCAATTTGCACCTAGAAATTTAAGTTTTAAGTATTGATTCATGTTGTTACATTTCTTCGTGTTGAGGATAGAAGGTGGCAGAGTAATTGCCCAGCAAGGTAAAGGCAGGGCTGGCTCTTTGCGGCGCACGCTGGCGGGATGCCAAGCATTGTGCTGGGCATCACCTGAAAATCCAGCGAGGAAATGAAATCAGAAGCCGTGTTTGATTTAAAGATGATCTTAAAGATTTTTCTAGCCCTGGCTGGCGTAGCTCAGTGGATTGAGCACGGGCTGGGAACCAGAGGGTCCCGGTTCGATTCCCAGTCAGGGCACATGCCTGCGTTGCGGGCCAGGTCCCCAGTGAGGACCATGTGAGAGGCAACCATACATTGCTGTTTCTCTCCCTCTCTGTCTCCCTCCCTTCCCCTCTCTCTAAAAATAAATAAAATCTTAAAAAAAAAAAAAAAGATTTTTCTAGCCTTTCCAAATGAGAAAACTCTAAAATAAGTACAAAGGTGCCATGATATTAAAAATAGAAAATTATTCAAGAGAAAAAAGTCCCATGTGTCCGAGTTAAAAGGTCTTAATATTTGAGAAAAAATGAATAGGGAAATTACTGTTAATATGTCAGTGCAATATAGTATACCATACTGTTTAAATATAGTAAATATATAGTATTCATTTATTAACAGTATATATATTACATATTTTTATGACATTGTATAGCGTGCTATTTGTAAAACAAAACAGAACAAACAATAACATCAAATCAGTGAAATCACCATGGAGACTTCCTAAGGAAAAAAAATGTCTGGTTTGACTACTTTAGCACTTTCTACCAAATGATAGAAATCTTTAAATATTTTTCTGAGTTATCTGGCCGCTTAAATTTCTCAGTAACTTCTCTTTCAAAAGAGGGTTTATATTGCTGACTTTTTTTTTTTAATCCTGAGAAAACTTTCTCTAGGGAAGTAAAGGCAGGAAAGTGTTGCTTGCCCTTAAAAAAAAGTCAGCATCTTTAGTATTTTAGTTAACGAGTGACTGGAGCTAATGATACGATTTTACTCTTTGATGTACTGCAGTCTTTATTTGTCTTTATTTTAAATACAAGAAAGATGATCTAACATTGGTACTCACGTGCTCACGCCAGGAAAGGGTTTAGAAGCTGCAGCTATGAGAATTTGGCACAATTAGAGCAAATAAGTTGCCAACCACCACTCCTTCATTATCTTATGTTTGAGGAAATTCCCAGAGTGAAGATCTTGCTGTTCAAATGTGAGTGTTAAAGTATTGACAGCCATTGACAAATAATGGCTTTGGGTTAGCGGTTTTTATTTACGTGTGACCCTTTTAGGGATTGAACGTTTGGGCCCTCCTGCAATTCCCATGTTGAAGCCCTATCATCATCGTGGCTCAGTGTGGAGATAGGGCTGTAAGGAAGTAATTAAGGTTAAAGTCCTAAGTGTGGGGCCCTGATCTGATAGGATGAGTGCCCTTACAGGGGGTAGCAGAGAGCTTGCCCTCTCTCCATGGGCATGTGCATGGAGGGGCCATGTGAGGAAATATCCAGAAACTGGCTGTCTGTAAGGCAGGAAGAGAGTCTTACCAGAAACCAGATCATCCAGAACCTTAATCTTGGACGTCCAGCCTCCAGAACTGTGAGAAAAGTAATTTATGTTTAAATCTCCCAGTCTATGGTATTTTGTTATGGCAGTTCCAGCAGACTAATGCAGCCTCCATTAAATTCCATTGGTTATAAAGCAGTGGCTGACTCTCAACTGGAGATGAGTTGGCCTCACCTTCGCCCCCAGGGACATTTGACAATATCTGGAGACAGTTTGAATTGTCATAACAGAGGACAGGAGTGCTACATGCATCTCGTAGGCCAGGGGTGCTGCTAAACATCCTGCAGTGCACAAAACAGCCCTTGTAACCAAGACTTACTGGTTCAAAAGGTCAGTGAGAAACCTTGAACTTCTTTTTGGGATGCATGTGGTTTTGTAAGCTGGCACAAGTCTTTTATGGAAACAAGGTGATTGTAAGGAAATAACACTTTCAGGAGTTAACTATATACTATGTGTTAGAAGCAGTTACTTTATTTTCAAGATTTGCAAAAGCCACTAAACTGCAATTCATAGAGTTAATCAAACTTATATTTACCTAAATAAAAATAGAACACTTGAGTGTATATGTGTGCATGTTTTTGTATGCATAAGGTGTATTTATTCTTAAAGTTAATTACCTTTAAAACTGTCATTAATTTCCTATCACTAGATACTTGTGATTTTAAAATAAATATTATTTACAGAAATTCACCTTTTTATTAGAATTGATGCAGGAATTGATTTAAAAGCATGGCGGAATCATAAAAAAGATTTTGGGAAATGCATGCAACAGTACTTGACTGCCAGTGTTTTTTGTCTCCCCCCTGCACCCCCCAGCCCACACTTTGGCAAGCTTTTTCTGAGATAATTTGCATCATCTTACCCGAAAAAAAAAAGTAATAATTTTTAGTAGGAAACTACCAAATTCCTTTGCCAGAGCTTTTGGCCCGTAGCTGAGCAATGCACATTTCCAGACAGTGTTTCAGAAACCCCTGCGTATCCCAACTGTCCTCCCGAAAATGCTGGTTTTGTTTTAACTTTTAAAATAAATGGTTGCAGTTTGAACCATCCTACCCGAAAACCAGCATTTCTAGGGAAAGTTGGAAAAGACTTACAAGTATAAGCTTGTACCCCTGCAATTTTTTCATTGCCCTTTTATTTCCAGAGTCTACCCAAATATGACTCAGTAATTATTGCAATATAATCCTACCACCTAGTTACCGTTGGCAACTTAATAAGATGTCTTCTTATACTCTGACCTCATACATCACAATATTCCTTTTATTTTAGATGGAGGAAGTATAATTAAAAATGGAAAATTAGTCTTTCCAGTTTTAAAATAGAATTTTAACTTTTTTTTTTGTTTTATTAAGTTTGGCCAACTTCTAAGTAAGATGTTTTATTTTTTATTGTTAACTTGTTCTTAATTAAATATTAAAATAACTAAGAAATAGGGTTTTTTTCATACCTCTAAATTGCCATCTTTAGTTTCATTCAGTTTTATGTTTATTCTACAATTTTTATCTCATTATATATATCACATATACATCATTTTTACATATGTATATATAAGCAAGTGTACTTTATTAAACTATAATGTTTAAGAATTAGCAAGGCATTTATTTTTAAGCTCAACAGTTAATCTAAAGCTACATCGTCCATTGTTAGAATCACAAGCTTCATGCCAATTTCAAAGTCTAATGAAAAAAATTCTGAAATTCACAGTTGAGTAGTTTGTAACTTCAGAAATTGGGGACTTGCTCAATTGATCTCTTAAATGACCACTGTGGGCCATATACAAGCTTTTAAGACTACAAGCGGAAAATGCTGACTTTTTTGCCCAGGTTACTTCTAATTTATAGATATAGAAAACTTATTAGAGAAAAATGGACTCAGTCTGGATCCTGGATCAATATTATTGAACTTCTTCCATTCCCTTAAAATATATAGTCCATGCATTACAGTGATGTCTTTGGAATCTGTGTTGAGTTAACCTATAAAAAGTCTTTTTGAATGGAGTCTAAGGTATTCATGGCTCTTTCCGGTAGCCCGCTAGTCATCTGCACAGCTCACTGAAAAGACTTCAGTGCACTCAGCGAAAACAAACCACAGAAACTTGACACTGTAAGAATGGCCTTTCTCCTCAGTGTGTGTGGCAAGCACAGAATGATGATTTTAAGGGCCCATAACACTTGTGTTCTATTACTGATGATCGACATGCATTGTCTCTGTGTTTTGCTACTTATATTAATTTTTAGCACTTCGAATAAGTAATGGTGCTCAATTAAGCAGCTGCTGCTTATTATTTGCATGAGAACCTAAGGAAAGTGAGAGAAGTAATATTTATTAATAGCCTGTTATACCAGGAGCCACGTATGAGGTTGACCCACTGTCTTGCTCAACCCTCATACGTCACCAGTGAGATCAATGATATTGTTATTATTCTACAGAAAAGGTTTGGCCAACTCAGAGAATTTAATTAACTTCCACAGGGTCACTCAGCAAGTAGGTATCAAAGCTGCTATTTGAACCAAGCTACGTTTGATAAAATGTACAATTAAATGGCACTAGTTGGAACTACACATAGAAATCAAAACTGAATAAAAGCTTCTTTCTGTTTATATTTTTGCCTTAATACTAACAGTCCAATTTCATATATCTTGAGGTGAAATATCTGGATGATTTAAAGTAAGCTTCTGTACAAAAATATGCATAAGTAAGTGCTAGATACTGTTTGAATTTCTGCTTTTAGATTTTTAGAATGTATTACCACTGTATAGATTTTTAGGATGCCAATCTCAACACAAATCTGCTTTTTTCCCTGGTGAAACTTGCAAACCTGTCACCTTTTTCCTTTATCTCGGCAAGCTTTATTACTGGTCTCGGAATAAATGTAACCTTTGGTTAGTACAACTCAAAATTCAAGTTTGGTGTTAGATTTAGTTTTTTTTTTCTTCTATTATCTTTATTGTCTCCAGAATAGAGTTAGAATAGAATTCATCTTTAATTATTTTGTAAGAAGTGTTTATTCATTCATTCTGCAAATGATTATTAAGGAGTAGGTGCTGCAAACTCAGACAGATGAACCTGGAGAAGTACCAATGTCATATTTACCTTAAATCTCACCAGAAGGTAGGCTGCCTGTGGTTTTCCCTCAGGCTTTAGGCAGTCCTCGAGAAAAGGATGTTTATTCTAAGTTATTCTTGACCTTTTTATTTGTCAAACCACAATTATTCAGCAGCACAGTTAGCATTAAACAAGTTTTGAATTTCCCAAGAAGCGAAGTTTATCTAATATTAATTGCAGAGGCTACTCTGTTATTTTTTCCACACATGGCAATGAAAAATTCATGTGGCTTTACAGAGTTGTGTTGTGTTGTGTTTTCTGCTCTATTGGAATAACCTGGGCCCCGAGAGCTATTGCCACAAACTCTCTGTGGAAGAGGCTTTGTAGTCTGTATACTTTTTCAGAAGTACACTCAGTCGATTCTTCGAGGGATAGCTTTTTCAAAGTGAGGCTCCCATGCAATCAAGTCAAACTGGGCGTAGAAGGATAACATGTAAGAAATGTAGTAGAATGTTGTTGTTTTTTTCCCTGATTAGAGGTAGCAGATACAAGAAGAAAACCACAGGTCTGAGCTTCTATTCCAAATGTTGAGATGCATTGACAGGCCATATCGTGGACAAGTGGGTTTTTCTGTTTCATGGTTTCAGTCTGGGCTGTGTTGGTGGGAAGGAGGGCCAGGTGGTTTGTGTTAGGGTGGTACTTGAACCAAGTCCCCCGGAAAGCCGCCGTTAGTGTTGGCCGGGCCTGCTTCCCGGCTGGGGCTACCTCTGTGCTGTGTATGCAACTACAGAAACTGAGCTGAGTGAATGACAGTCACAGAATCCTCGGGGTGGACATAACCCTGCTAATCTGCACTTAAGTCCCATCTTAGTAGGAAATATGATGTAGAGATATTGAGAACAAACATTTCTCTTAGGGCCAGATTGTTCTTTGCCTGGAAAAAGCAGGTTTTCTCTAGGAGGTGTCAACTGAATGACCTTGAAATCAGACTGTCACCCCTGAGCTTATTTACGTCGGCCCGTCGTTCTCTGTGACTCTGAATGCTGTTTGTGTGATCGGTGCTCTGCATCCAGATGCTTTTAAGCTGATAACATGCTCATGATCTCAACAGATACCAAGCATGGTGATTTTGCATGGAGTAAGTTATAGATACCTAACTTTTACTTCATTTGTGAATAGGTCAGTAACAATAAAATTGCCTGCATGCCAAAGTGTAGTCTTTCTTTTCTTTTGTTGGACATCCTTGGACAATTTAAAACGTAGTTGGGTGGGTGGGGAGGTCATGGTAATGGCGGCTCCGGACCTTTACCTCGCTCAGAGAGCGGCGCACTGAGAGTGGCCACGCTGAGAGTGGCCAGGGCGTGGCATACCCGTTATCTTCTTTAATCTTCGTAATAAACCTCTGGTGTGGGTTATGTAGCAATTTTGAGATGGATAAAATGCCCGAGGCTTAAAGCAGGTAGATTTTTATGCAACTCATACAGCTGACGAGTGAGAGAGGTAGGTCCACCGCAGGTCTTGAGGCCTGCAAAGTCCTTGCTATCAGCTACTGTTCTCTATTAACTCCTGACTTAAAGCATTGTATTATTAGTAATGTTTTGTTACATAAAGCTTGTTAAAGTACTGGGCAGTGTCCTAAGATATTCACTCTTAGAAACTTAACTCTTTAAAAACCTTAATCAAAACAAGCTAGAAATTGATCACTGAAATGAGAATCTTCAGATTTTATCACAAACATAAGCATCAATTTACAGTAAAAGGTCAAACTATGAGAAATAGATTTTTAAGCTCAAGAAGGTGGTTGATGCCTTCAGTTAAATCTTTCTGTTACCCTCACAAGCAGTTCTAATTAGAATTGGCGGTAGAAGAAGTTACCGAGGCAGTCATTGACGAGATCCGTTACTGTCAGTGCGGCTGGACAGCATATTGAAATAACATGGGTACAGTCCCTCGTGTGTTACTGCATCTGTCAGGCTTTAATATGTGTTTTTTGATGAAAAGAATCCTCCTGAAAGGAAAGTATATTTACATTTCTTATTCTATAGGAATTTATTTTACGTTGTACATTTTTCGGTGGGTAAATGTGTTTATTTCTTATTGATTTGTGGTGCTCGGGCAATGGAGACTACTTTTACCTTTGGAAGGAAGGTTGCAGGCGGCATTTGTTCACCGATGTCTCGTTGTACTTACTAATCTCTGGATACCTTGGGAACATGTGGGAATTTTCATCTGTAAATATCTTTTAAAGCTTAGTAGTGATTTAAATCTTATTTGTTATGAGATGCTTGTGCACGCGCATTACTGAAGAAACCGTGTGCCCTCTGCCCTCTGTGTACACTTCTTTAGAACTCAATACAAGTAAAGATAGATGGGAAAACTTCTTGACTCTTGTGGGTTCATTCAAGTTTACCAGAAGATATTACAGAAGGAGCCTAATATTCTTTATTTGGTATTGTATGTTTTAGTATTATGCTGGCAATTTGTAGATTTCTCAGCTTACATATTAATGTAATAGTGCTAATGTTAAAATAAAAGAAGTTTTTTAAGCTCTAAAACTTCTCCCAATGATTTAATACCTCATTTTTGTAATGCATTGGGGCGAATCCATGACTTATTTTACATGTATTATAAAGTGATAGGGACAATAAATACATTGTATAAAAATTCCGTGGTAGATTCCAGTGGTAAGGTTTGCATGATTATTATTTTTTAAGATTTGCGTGTTTTATTCTTTTTTAAGATATTTTCTGCTTTTGTTTTTTAGGGTCGTTGCTCCAGGGAGAACTGCAAATACCTTCATCCACCCCCACACTTAAAAACCCAGCTGGAGATAAATGGGCGCAATAACTTGATTCAGCAGAAGAACATGGCCATGCTGGCGCAGCAGATGCAACTAGCCAATGCTATGATGCCCGGGGCCCCGCTACAACCCGTGGTAAGTGGGTTGCAGTCCGTGTTTATCAAGTGTGTACCTCTGAGGACTCAGTTTCAGTGTGACAGTGATGGTGGCTGGTTCAGGTACCACAGGGGACAGTGTTAGTGGCCTAGCACTTTCTATCAAAATTTTCAGTCACACCCTGAACCACTGTTCACATGGTAATTTATTCATCATCTGAGTAAATCATGTGGAGATTTACATTATAGAATGTTTTTCCCCTACATTTTTCTTGAAATTAAATCCTGTGACTTTCAAATGTAAAATTTTTCTGTTTGGTTTTTGTTTACATTTTTAAAAGGGTCATCAGAACTCATGAATCTAGTCAATGTGCCTTTTCAGGCTACTTTAATGGTAAGAGTAATAATTGGCCAATGTCATCTTTAATTCTGAAAACGTGTTTTCCTTTCTTCCCTCACTGAAGAGACTCTGTATAGTCCTTCCTTAAAAAGGAGACTTTGTTATTCTTTTAAACATAAACTGAAACGATTTTGTCGTTACTAATACTAAAAGAATTGTGGCAGTAGTGAGTCAGTATCATGGACTTGGAAGTCTAATAAAAGCAGAAATAATCAGGAGAGGCAGAAACACCAAGGGCATTTAGAAAAGACCTAAATTTTATAAGCTGTAGGTGGTCATAGCAATTTAATGATTACTGAGCAGTGTAGGTTAGTAACTTTTGAGTCAGAGCACATATATTTACTTGGATTTTGGAGGGTGTATATGATAAATGACTTTTTAATAACCTTTACTCAACATTTATTCATAGATGTATAAGAGATTAATATCAATTTTAGGTTGCAAAAGGTATTCTGATGCTAATTGTGATATGGTAATTCTGTATTTAAATGTATGTTGACATTTGCAATGTAAAAATATATCTGTCAGTAATTTGTCACTACCTTGCATGTAGTCTTAGGGGGTCATGTAGCATGTGTGCTAATTTTTTTCCCAATATGTTTTAACACCTGAACTCAGTGTAATTGTTATTCTCTCTTAGAACTTCATGTACCAATCATCGCAAGAGAGAGGGGTGGATTGCATTTTGAGGTGGGAGGGATTTCCATACCACATTGGCAGTGATACCAATTATCAATACTCTACAGTTGTAAGAGACTATTGTAATTGTTTTAACCTGATATATGTGTATATATATACATATATATATATATAATATCAGAACTAATATATATTCATATTCCATTATTGGGGCTCAGTTTAAAACATGGTATCTTAAATTTATTTTTATATTATGTGCTAATTTTCACATCTGCATTGGATAGCACACACTCTTCCATTTGGTTAAAAAAAAGTTCAGTTGAAATCACTCTCTCTAGCACAAAATATTGGACAAGAATCCTCTGTTCCACTTGGCCCTCACATATACAAAGATCAGATAAATCCCTGGGGTAGCTGCTACCTAAGCTGATACGAGATCTCCCCTTGATGTGAAATATGTTGTCCACTGGAACACTGAGAGCGTGGCTCTGCCTTACAGTGACCCAGAGCACCTCTGAGACCAGCACGAGTCCCAGACTGCAGAGAACAGCATTGGTCCTGGCAGTTTCTCTACCGATTTAGTCCTTGAGTTTTACTCCCGAGGCCATGTCCAGGGTCATCTCATGGGCAGTCCTGGAACAAACTGTAAGCAGCATCTATGCTCTTGGCTTTGAAATACTAGTAACAAATATGCTTTGTTTAGGAAATCACTAAATCACAGGTTTCCGAATCAATTAGAAAAATCACCACATTTTCTGGTGTTTTAGTTGGAAAATTCTCAGCTTAGACAAAGCATTAATTTTCATTAGCTGTGAGCACATTCAGGCTTTATGTTCATTTTCCCTGATATGACTAGACTTGAATGTGAAATTACCCTTTTGCCAGAGGCATCGTGAGATCATACTCTAAAAATACACTCTGTGCCGAGTGACGTTTTTGTAATAAGTATAGAAGTCATTTCATATATTCAATTTTACAGCGTTTGGGGATTTAATAGCTATCGAGAAGGCTTTTGATCCAGGAAATTTACCTTTAAAACCTCACCTGAGACGTTCTGATCCCCTCCGTAGTCAGCTCTGCTTGGATGAGGGTAACGATACAGAGATTCAGAAATAAACAAGATGGTCATCTCCAGCTGCCCACTGGACCTTCAATGCAGGGCACACAGATAGGGAATATCACAGGGCTGGAAGCAGCCAGGTGACC